>JBBPOE010000424.1:0-24482 GCA_038091295.1 Tylopilus felleus | reverse complement strand
AAGATAAATCCAGCCTACGTAAAGGAAGACCACGATGTTGCATATGGTGCCGATAGGCGTATTCTCTACCCTACCCGCGTATCAGATAAGCGCCCGGTGGTAAGGCAACCGTTTTTTTTTTCAAGTTGCTTTTGCCGCAGCGTGGTTTAAGCTGCCGACGCGGTCGGGGCGAACGCGCTCTGACGTCCTCGATTGAATGACGTTGAAGAGCCATGTGGAACAGAGTTCCTACCTACCTCGTGATTTTGTTCCGCTATCAAGACTTGATTTGGTACGGACAAGCTCCAGGTCTTTGATCCGACTTCATGAAGGCCTCATTTAGACGGGGCGCAAGTCGGGTGTTGAAGCTGGGCGTAGTTCACCGCTGAGATCTCGGTCACAGTGCGCTCCTACGGATCCCGTGCTAGTACGGAGAAAGATGATGTCGAGGGACCTTTAATGAAGAAAAAAATATAGGTCATCACCGCGACCCTTGACGAGGGAACACATTAATCCTTGGGAGGGCCCAACATGCCAATTCAGGATGAAACGAAACGGAAACGGGCAAGGCGGACAACGTGTTTTGGAGTCGTGGTGAGTTCTGCAATTGAATAATCGCTAAGCACGCGCGTGCAGCCACGCCCAGGGTTTGATCCCATCGTATGGTCACTGAAAAAAAAGGGGGATCAGCGGAGGAATAAATGAGGACAAAATTGTGGGCGTTGTGAAGGGCGAGAAGCGTACAAGGCAAGTCGGTGACTTGTTTCTGGAGCGATGATACTCAGCGACATGGGAACAAGGTGGGCCTAGATTATGGGAGCGATGGGCTCCCGCGAGTCCTCGCCAGGTCCGTGCCTTCTTGATTGATAGAATAAACTCAAGACGTGACGAAGAATATGAACGTGGTTAGATCTGATGGACAGCTGTCAGGTAGGCATGAAAGGATCTGAATCTCTTCTTTCTCGTCGGCGAGGAACGCGGATATTGGTTCGCAGTGCCAACGGACGTTTGGTCTCGAGGAACCAGAAGTCACTGTTCGATTCTTGCATGTCCGCCGCCGACTTCGTTCGACTATCCCGCCTCTATCAGCGGTCCGTGGTGATCGCACCTGCTTGGGCTCTTGCTGTGCGTCTCTTTGGAAGAGTGCATCGACCGTGGAGGGATTCTCAAAGCCCTCGGAGATTGATATTGACAAGTATGGTCCAGGTGGTAGAGCCCGTTCCTTTTTGATGTGTGACCGACTTTGCCAATGCCAACATTGTACCGTCTGGCGTCAGCTGAAGCCATTGGGCCACGCATCGCTTGTGAGTCATTTGATTCCCCCCTTTGACTGACGTGGCAGATCTGTCGCTCCTGTCTGTGGATCAAGATTGATGTTGACTTGTCAAGGTCGCCTTTCAACGGAAAAAAAGCTGTTTGAGCGTTCTACATGATGCGTTCATTATCTATGTGATTAGCGCATATTGTACTCTAAGAATTTGAGCCTCTGGAGGAGACAGTGGACATCATGACCCAAGTTGGGTCTCGGCCGTGTCCGTGATTGCATCCGCCGGTGGATTTTGCCGAAGTCACATGTTCGGAGTTGAATATCTTGATGAGTCAGATTCTCGGCTCGAGTGGCAGCCAAGTCCGTCGTCGAAGGGACGCTCAATCATTCGCTTTGAATGAATGACAGCTATTCACCTGAGCAGTCCATCTTCTAGTCTGAACATCTCGTCGAGGCCAGGACGATGGCGGTAACAGCACTCTTGCAAGTACTTTCAATCGGAGATGAAGTATTCCAGCTCAGCTCCTTCTTTTCCTTGGGGTTGGGGAATTGACAGCTAAAGTTTGTCTCGAACCAGACGTTTGACACCTGCGACAACCTCCGCTTTCTGACAGCCTCGAGTGGTCACAAGACTGCATCCGACGAGGGCTCTTTACTTATTTACGAAGTATGGATCAATCATGATGAGGGACCATGGCTGTGTTCTCATAAGACACGTGATTGGGACCCTGGGTTAAATGCGGGAACACCGCTACGCCAGCGTCCCCACAGTCGTCTTCGAACTACGACCAACTCGTCCTAATGTCTACCGCCACTACAACCAAGTCCAACTATTTTGGTAAAGGCTCCGTTGTCGTGTCTTCTGACGGCGAAGGGGCAGTGCGCAGGTTGGCTATCACTTCAGATAGATTGGTGTTACGGCCCTTTGAGGGCATCGATGTGATCCCGGACCTCCTCTCGTACGCTGCACGCACGCACGGTTCTCGCGACGCCGTTGGGTGGCGCAACATCGTCGACATCCACGAAGAGGAAAAGGAGGTCAAGAAGACGGTTGGGGGCAAGGAGGTGATAGAGAAGAAAAAGTGGAAGTATTTCCAGTTGAGCGATTTCGAATACATCTCCTTCATCGAGGTGCGCGAGCGGGTGTTGGAACTCGCGCGAGGGTTGTTGCATCATGGGATTTCCAAGACGGACGTGTTCAACATTTACGCGCAGACGAGGTGCGTCGGTTTCCCCACTTTTCCCTTTTTTGGTTGGAGCTCATTGAAGTGTTGTTCACTGTTTAGTATGAATTGGCAGCTCATGTCGCATGCTTGTACAACGATTTCGACGCCTGTCGCGACTGCCTACGACACCCTTGGCGACGCTGGGCTGACCCACTCACTCAACGAGCCTGACTGTGTCGGCATCTTCACCAATGCCGAACTCCTCCCCACGTTGGGTCGTGTCATCAAGGATACCCCCACCGTCCGACTGGTCGTCTACGACGGTGAACCCAAGCCAACTCTGCTCGAGCAGATTCGAAACGTCCGTGAGGACATCGTGGTGGTCTCGATCGACGAACTGCGGCCCGTTGGCCGGGAGCAGTCTCTTGACATCTTGGAACCTCGCAAGCCCACTCCGGACGATGTGGCACTCATTATGTATACCAGTGGCAGCACGGGTGCACCCAAGGGCGTGGTGCTTACGCATGGCAACGTGGTGGCGTCCGTTGGTGGTATTTGGCACTTGCTCGGGAGCCACTTGCACCCGGACGATTCGTTCCTCGCGTACCTGCCTCTCGCACATATTTTGGAGTATGTGGTGGAGCTGGCGCTGTTCACGTTTGGGATGAAGAGTGGGTATGGGCGTGTCAAGACCCTGACGGATGCGTCTGTCCGAAACTGCAAAGGAGACCTTGTCGCGTTTCGGCCGACGATTCTCGTTGGCGTTCCTCAAGTTTGGGAAACGATTCGTAAGGGCATTCTTGCCAAGGTGAACGCGAGCGGGACCCTGAAGAAGAACATTTTCAATGGTGCCATGGCCATCAAGAAGGCCGGCGTGCCCGTGCTGACTGACGTTGCGGATGCCGTTGTGCTGAGCGGTGTGAGGGCGGCCACGGGTGGCCGTCTTCGTCTCGCGATGAGTGGTGGTGCGGCGTTGAGCAGGGAAACGCAGGAATTCTTGTCGGTGGCGCTTGTGACGATGCTCCAAGGTCGGTGTCTCGACCGGTTTTATTGGCGTACAGTGTTGAACAAGGGCAATGCAGGTTACGGGATGACAGAGTCGTGTGCCATGTGCGCCTTGTTGCCGCCCGAACTGATGCAGTATGGCGTCGTAGGGCTTCCCTCGCCGTGCATCGAGATCAAGTTGATCGATGTCCCTGATGCTGGGTACAAGGCGACTGGGAATCCGCCTCAGGGCGAGGTGTGCATTAGAGGACCCGCGGTGACCAAGGGATATTTCAAGCGTCCTGATCTAAACGAAGACGAGACGATCTTTACCAAGGACGGGTGGTTGAGGACTGGAGATGTTGGTCAATGGAATCCGGACGGGACGCTTAGTCTGATTGATCGGTGAGTGTGATTCGGGTGTGAACGGTGGATGCTAATGTTGCTGTGTTAGGATCAAGAATTTGGTGAAACTCCAAGGTGGCGAGGTACGTCGTGTGGGTTACATGGGTGGCTTGTTTCTGACGGTGATTTGGTGTAGTACATTGCGTTGGAACGTCTGGAAGCGACGTACAAGTCGTGCAGTTTGGTGGCCAACATCTGCGTGCACGCCTCCGCGGAGGCCAAGCAACCTATGGCGATCATCATCCCGCACGAATCGAATCTGCGCCACGCCCTCGCTCAGCGGTCATTGCCTGGCGTCGACTCTACTGCGTCGCTCCCAGATTTGTGCCACAACCAAGCGGTGCAGGACTTGGTTCTGAAAGAGTGCAACTTGGTGGGCAAGAAGAATGGTTTCAAGTCGATGGAGATGCTAGAGGCAGTGATTCTGACGGCGGAGGAGTGGACGCCTGAGAGCGGGTTAATGACAGCTGCGCAAAAGGTGCAGCGGAGCAAGATTGCCAAGCACTTTGAGCAGGAGATCAAGGTGTGTGTTTCGCCGTCGTGTGGTGCTGGTCGTGCTGACGGTGGGACAGACGATTTACAAGAACCAGTGAGAGATAGGGTATACCCGGGTGTTTTGTTTCATGTGCTCTCGCCACCGTGTATATATCCACGTTGTCTAATAATATTGTGCTGTACGAGGCGATGTGTTTACGTAATGATTTTGGTGCTATTGGCAGTGGGCAGCTGCCGAAAGGGCTGCGGCTGCACCGAGTGGCTTGTTGTGACAACCCTCTCTCTCACTCTCACCACTCCCCTCCTCGTCCCCGTCCCCGTCCCCGTTTCTGACGAGCATCGACGCACTCGTGTGTCTCGCTTAAATGTCATCTCAAAACCCGGTATGTGTTGGCCTGGGCGCTCTTCTTCGCTTCCGGTCGTGATGTGTATTTTGGAACGGACGACTGACGTCTGGCTTTACCCAGATTCGGAGAAAACTCGTCATTGTCGGCGATGGCAAGTGTTTCTTTTTTTCTTCTTCGTGTCCGCTCGGGCTCACGGATGCGGTGTGTGTGTGTGTGCCGGTGGGGGGCGATGCGAATGGGTTGGGCGTGATGCGGGTGTCCACGTAGGTGCGTGTGGCAAGACGTCGCTCCTGTGTTCGTTTGCGCTGGGCGAGTTTCCAAAGGAATACGTACGTCCTGGCTGTTCTCTTTCGGGGGCGTTGCGCTGACCGCCTGCCCTGCTCGGCGCGCGTGTGGATACGAAAAAAAAAATTGGATGGGTCATGGGTGTGACAGCAACCGAGTACGTGTGGGGGTGTGTTCGTGATCGCCGGCGGTTGAACGTGCCGTTTCTTTGTAGCCATTTTTGAGAATTACGTGGCGGAGATCAGGTTAGACGGGAAGCCCGTTCAGTTGGCGTTGTGGGATACTGCGTGCGTGTTGCCTTTTTTATTGTTCTCCGTCTGGGGTTGATTGTTCGGTGGGTAGTGGACAGGAAGAGTACGAGGTGCGTTCGCGTGTGGTGTCGTAGAGACGGGGGGGGTTGACGCCCGGGGGTGGTTAGCGTCTACGACCGATGTCGTATTCCAAGTCGCACGTCATCTTGATCGCGTTTGCGATCGATACGCCGGATTCGCTCGAGAACGTGTCTGTCAAGGTGCGTTGTCGTTGTGTCTTGCGACGCACGCTCACGCGCGGGATACAGTGGATCGAAGAAGTTCGGAGCATATGTGGCCCGACGGTGCCTATTCTACTCGTGGGTTGCAAGGCGGATCTGCGACCGCCTCCGAACGCGCCCAATATTGGGCAGTTTGTGTCGCGTGCGCAGGCGGAGCGGGTTGCTGGTGAGATTGGGGCGCGTGCGTACAAGGAGTGTTCGGCGCTCAAGATTGAGGGCGTGGACGACGTGTTTGAGGCGGCGACGCGGGCGAGCATGTTGATGCGGGAGGGCGTGCCATCGGGGTCTGGTGGTGGGTATCGGCATCGGGAGCGGGGCTCTATTGGGCGGAGTGATGAGATGGGCGGAGGGTGGAAGTGCTGCGTTGTATGTTGATACTGCTGCTGCTACTGCTGTGAGGTCTGTTACATTTGTTCATGCATTGCACATCTCTTTTCCATGTTGATTACTTTTTTTTTTTTCGTTTCTGTTATCATCACCCGCTGGTGCTCTCTTCTGTGTCACGTAGGTATATGGTTTTGATTCCTGGACAGTTGCAATGTTTATGGCATGCACGCAAAACCCTGTACACGCAGTCTATACTCTATGTGCTCGGTCTTTCATAGGTGTGCACCCAACGGGCCGCGCGACACGGCGAGGTCCTTGATACGCCCTGAAGCCGTGTCGTACACCCAACCGTGTACCCAGACGTGTTTCCCTGCAGCCCAAGCCTGCTGAACGGGTTCGGCTGCGCATACGTGTTTGACTTGGCGTTTGACGTTTTCGTGAATGATGCGCTCGAGGGCTGCGTCGGGCGGGGTGTCGGCTGGGATGTTGAGGGAGGCGACGAGGTTGGTGAGGGGGGTGAGCCAGCGGGAGAGTGCTGTCTGCTGTGTGTCGGACGATTCGGACGAGGTGGCGGCGGCGGTGGCGGCGGCTTGATAACAGGCCGCTGCGCCTCCGCAGCAGGTGTGTCCTGCGACGACCACTGCGGGGGGTCAAGAAAGGCACGTGTGGGTGTTTTATTTGAGACGTACCGTGTTCGACGCCGACGACGGCGAGGGCGTAAGAGAGCACGGCGAGGGCACTATCGTCGTCGGGGTGGAATTGGCTGTGTCAGGGGGGTTGAATGAGTGTCGGGTGTCAAGCGTGTGGGAAATACGAACTTTGCGATGTTGCGGTGGACAAAGATGTCTCCTGGACGTGCGCCTGTGAGGATAGACTCTGGTACGCGCGAGTCTGCGCATCCGATCCAGAGGACCTGGGTTGTGGGTGGTTAAATGAGGACGAGAACGGTTCAATTTGGTCATGCCTTTGGGTATTGACCGAGCGCTGATCGTTGGAAGAAGCCGGGTTCGGCCCGGTCGACGGCCTCTGCCCATTTAGCGTTACCAGCGAGGAGAGTTTGTACGGGTGAGATGGGTGGTATCATCGTACCCGACGAGCGCGATACAAGACGTCTACAGAGGGAGAAAATAGTGACAACCAGACAAGCGTGTACATGGGTCTCTCCATAAGTTCGATAAGTTCTCGATCCGCTCCCTCTGATGAGATAATCTCTTTCATTGTCCGGAATACCGGCAAACATCCGTAACGCTGCCGCGATTTGGTCTGCCATCGCCGAAAAGGACGCAGACAGACGGTGTGGCCAGAGCGGCGGCGGTAGCGGGTGTGCAGACCCATCGCTTTGACAATCCAACGCAATGTCCAGCGTGGGTGTCGACGACGCTGGCGTCGAGTCAACAGAGTTGCCGTTGATATGCCTCGTAGGCGAGGCCGGGTAACTGTGGGGGTTCGATAGGACCATCGTGCGTGAATAGCTCGAGCGGTGAACGGTCCATATCGTTCCTGTACGCAGGTACCCGTAGCCCACGCTCATGAGTAATGGCGGTGGCTCGCCGGCCATGGCGTTAGCAGGCTGTGGGACTGTTGGTATCGATCGTGAGCATCGTCGGCCTTTGTTCGGCGCCGGGGCTGGACGTGTGTATCGTCGGCGTGAGTCCTTTCTCACGTTGTGCTCTTCCTCGACATGACCGTCTAGGCACGTCGCAGGCCTTGCCACGTCCCTCTCTCTCCCATGCCACCCCTTTTGCTCACAGACGCGGAGCGTATTCTCATCGCACTTGATCACCAGGTGCACCTGTTATGCTGTTTGCGAGGGCGTAAACCTCAGGGAGCGTCGGACGTGGTTAGGAGGGAAATATGAATGCGAGATCGAGAAAGGCAGCGTTGATGATATTGGTGATCCTTTGTTTGCGTGAGTACACCTACCAGGTAGCGTGGCATTGCCACTGTCAGATCGTAGAGTCTCGGCGGTGCTGGGTGACGATATTTCAAGTGAGGTGGACATGCACGCTTGTCTACGTGTCCTCGCTCAAGCGTTGTGTCTGGACGTCATGCTTGGCGTCAAGGGTCGATGTGTGCAAATGGAGACTCGGAAATAATGATATTGAATCTCTCCCAGTAGTGACCGCCAAAACACCGAATGATAGCCAAGTACATGCAAAGCGATCGTGTGCCGACGGCATTGGAACTTGAAGGCGAGCTGAGACTCGGACTTGAGGGGAAGCCACAAAAACGAGGGGCTATCTCACCTGTAGCCGCGTCCATCACCGCGCGGGCTGACACCGGGGACAGGGACTTGCAACAGACTTTCTTAATCATGATGTGACTAGAGGTAGCGACCGGGAATCCTGGGTCGATTGTCGTGAGCGACGCATCTAGGTGCACGACCCAACTCGGACGCATTGCCTGGGCCTCGCACTCTCCTGCACGCGCCTCTTCGAGATCTATGACGACGGTCGGTCAAAGCGGTTGTAGCGAAAGCCAAGTCGTGCGGTAAGGGCAGCCTGAGTGATCGAGCTCAGCAGCACTTGACGATGAAACGATGGATACCGCTGGCCAGCACTATAAAAGCTGTAAGTACATGCCCATTTCCCTCGATTCTTTCTTTCGTGAACGATTGGATTTGCGCCAGTCACGCTGATCTATTTTCTCGTGTGGTGACATCAATGATACATTCATTTGTACCTAGTACCGACGCGATGATGATGTATCATTGCCCGGTCCCCTTTACACCTGAGGAACAGGTTCACGGACGATAGCGGTTACAGTCCGTGGACCGAGGTTCGTCGTACATCTCGTCGTGGGTCACATGAAGACACCACGCTTGGAGACCATGGATCAGCTGCAAATGTCCAACGTGATCCGCCGAAGCAAAGGCGAAGCCGTCCAAGAACCATGGACTCAGGACAGGTGAAGAGACTTTTGAGACTGAGTTGAGGTTCTGAGGACCAAGCTGGTTCCGAAGGGTCCAAGTTTGAACAGAGTCTTAATAAGCTCGTGGACGAGGGGTCAACGGGGCATTGGAGGTCGTGCTACGAAGTTGGTCGCGGTGCATGTTGCGTAGTGATATAACCGGACTAGCATATCGGTTGGCCAAACCGTTGCGGCGTGGGAACGAAGATTACTTACAAGTCGAGAAAGGACTTTCAATCAAAAAGACGTAGTGTCTAGCCCTCAGAAGAGCTCAAACACCACACGAGAAAACAGAAGAGTCTCTCTTAGCGTGACTGGCGCAAATCCAATCGTTCACGAAAGAAAGAACTGAGGGAAATGACCGTGTCTTCAAGTTTGACCCTTCTTGCCCATCATGATATGTATGTCCACTGAGGATTCAACTGTCCACCAGACTCAGTACTCGAACACCACGTCCAAAAATTCTTTTCGCTTTCACTCAGGTCTCTGGAATCTAACATGAACGTGCCTGCTGCCAGTGCGCGCTGGGGGTGGGTCGATCTACCAAAATAACGCGCTACTTCTGCATTTTCTGTTCCATGCATACCCGTCCTCGGACGTTGTCAACGGGACGGGCAACTCAATCTACTTTTAATGCTACTTATTCTCAGGTTGGCTAATGCCTTGTTCGGTCGCTTTACTTCTGAGGCTCGGCCAGCTTATCCATCGCCGGGACCTTACGACACAACCTCGTATCAAGTTCGGTGGTATGGTTCATAGATCTACCTGACGTCAACGCTCAATGAAAACCTCGACCTCGGGCATCATGGTGCGTCGTGCCGGTGAATCCCGGCGTTCTCTCCCTCACGTTTGTTCGCTCGGCTTGTACGCTTGGTCACTCACGACGTGGATGAAGGTTCTCCCTCTCCGTAGGGAAGGCGTGTCTAATCGTCGTGTCGCGTCAGGCGTTCTCATGACACTCAGCCCATCTGATCAAATCCAAACGTTCTGCCCTGAGAACGCTTAGCGCCTGTGAGCCCGTCCATCGTCACTCCCGATGATCGCGCGCAAGGGACTCGTCCGGTTCTTATCGCAACGAATACGACGCATCCTCTGACAAAAGGCTCATTATGCCTGCAGACGAGCTGTGTCATCCATCAATTACCAATGACTCGGGGAGGGACAAGGATGAACCGCAGGTACGTCATAACAGTTCTTCTCGTCGCATCCCAGTTTATCTCTGTCATAGATACAATCCTTGCATAAATACCTCGCATGGAATGTGAGCGTGGTTCTCTACCACTCTCATCTGTGACGATGGCCCCTAGTGCTTCTTTCCAACTGAACCCTGATGCTGTATCCTATCCGCCCCTCGACGGATCTCTGTTTTTACCCGACATGGTCGCGTTTAACGCGGTACACAACCCCACGCAGACGTTTTACACGTTTTACGACGACCGCGTCGACCACTCGCGCCACGTCTCTCATCTAGAGTTTTATCGCGCGTGCCAACGCGTCGCGCATGCCGTCCGTCCGGAGCGTCAAGGCCCGGACAACACGATCGTCGCTATCCTCGCCAACTGCGACACGATCCTTTACCACGCGCTCACGGTGGGTGTCATCTATGCTGGTCTCATCGTACGTCACGACGACCGATCGGTCGACGCCAACTGACTGACGCGTTGCCATTTTAAACAGCCGTTTCCAATGTCCCCTCGTAATTCGTCTGTTGCGGTCGCCCACATGATGCGAAAGACGGGCTGCCGTCGTCTGATCGCAACGCGCCATTCTCTCGCGGCGGTGCTCGACGGAATTAGAGCCGAGTTCGCGTCGGACGACGACGCATCGCTGGTGATCGAGGAGCCTCCCGCGCTCGCGTACGCGTATCCCGAGCTTGGCAAGGAGACGGCCAGCACCCCGTTCGTGCCGTATCCCAAGGCGGATAAGCAGTCCGCCAACGACGCGGTCATGTACTACCTCCACTCCTCGGGGAGCACCGGCTTCCCCAAGCCCATCCCGATCACATATCTGACCGCCGTACACTGGTGCATCACACGTGCGTATCCATGTCGTCGCGTTTTTCAAATCTATTCATGGGTCCCCAAAGCGTCCGTGTTGGAACACGTCGACGTCCCCACTGATATCCGCATTGGGGCGGCGTCGCTCCCGGCGTTCCACACCCTTGGCATATATGTACAGTTGTTTTATCCCATCGCTTCCCTCAAGAGCGTGTCTGTGTACGCGCCCACGTCCTACCACGATCCCACCCTGGCGCCCGTCGTCCCGAATGTGCACAACGCGCTGGAAGTCGTGCAGCGGACTAAAGCGACCGCCCTCATGGTCGTCCCTGCATTCCTGGAGGAATGGGGAGTCTCACCAGACGTCATCGAGGTGCTGAGCAGGCTAGAATACGTCGTACGTCCCCGTTCTATATGTGCCCGCGACCGTCTGACACGACGTGTTTTGCCTCGGAGGCTTTTGCCGGTGGACCGCTCGCCACAAAGACGGGCGACGCACTCGTGGCGGCGGGCGTCAAGCTCTCCTCGGTCTACGGCACGACCGAGACCTCTGCGATCACGCATTTGTTTCGGAGTCCGACCGAGCAGGCGCTCTGGGAGTGGGTGCGGTTTGGACCGAATCAGCGCATCCGATGGGTCGCACAGGCGGACGGGACGTACGAGTGTCAAGTATTGGTGCGTGTGGTCCTCTGGTCGGAGCGGAGTCACTAATGACTTGCGCGTCGTGGGGGTTGTAGACATGTCCGACGCACCAGGTGTCCGTGGAGAACTTGCCCGACGTCAAGGGGTACGCGACCGCGGATGCGTTCGTCAAACACCCCACTATCGAGGGGCTGTATAAGGTGTACGTCGTATCGCTACGCTTATGGCGATCGCTGCGCTCACTGGGGTTGTATTACGATAGCGTTGGCAGGCTGGACGACGTCCTGATCCATTCTTCGGGCGAGAAGACGGTGCCTGCACCGATGGAGATGGCGATGGGCTCGAGTCAATTTTTGTCGGGCGTGTGCATGTTTGGGCGCGGGAGGAGTCAGACAGGGGTACTCGTAGAACCGAGGCCAGAGTACGCGATCGACGTTACGGACGACGAGCAGGTGGCAGCGTTTAGGAACAAGATTTGGTGGGTTCCAATGAATCGACGTATGCTCTAGCTGATGCTGTTTTGTTCGCTAGGCAAGACATCGAAGAGGCCAACAAGGAGGCGCCCGCGTTCAGCCGGATCTTTAAAGAGATGATCTTGGTGACGAGCAAGGAGAAACCCATGTTGCGTGCTGGAAAGGGAACGGTGATCAAGAAGGCGACGATGAAGTTGTATGAACCGGAGATCGATGCGCTGTGAGCTTGCGAACCTCTTTCTGTCGTCCTCGTGGTTCTGAATGCCAACGTAGGTATGCCTCTGTGGAGGCGAGTACTAAAGCTGGGATCGAGATCCCGCTCCCGTCGTCCTGGTCCCAAATCGAGGTCGAGAACTGGTTGATGGTGCATGCGACGGCCATCAATGCGGACAAGCCCATCCATGTCGACGTGGACGTATTCGAGCAAGGATTTGACAGGTTCGTTCCCACTCGTTCATGTGACACTCCTGTGCGTCCTAAATTAGATCCCCCAGCTTGTCATCCACGTTCTTCAAGAACCGTATCTTCGGGTCCTTGAGTGCTTCCCCACACGAGGAGATTCGAGAAGCAGCGTCTCGAATCCGTCAGAACGTCGTCTTCGCGAACCCCACGCTTCGGCAGCTTGCGAGCCATCTGATCGCATGCGTGGCCGGCGCAGATGTTTCACCCCTGGCTACTCTTGATCCCAAAGCGGAGATTGAGGCCATGATTGCCAAGTACGCTGTCGGTCTGGGAGACAAGGTCAGCGATGGCGTACCAGGGAGGTTCCCCCATCGCCACGTCGTTTTGTTGACCGGGTCGACGGGTGGTCTGGGGTCGTATCTGCTCGCGTCCTTGTTGAGCTACGACGACGTCGCCGTCGTGTATGCATTCAACCGGCCTTCCAAGACGACCCCGATACAACGCCGACAACGCGCTGCGTTCGAGGACCGCGGGCTCGACACCACACTACTCGATTCGGAAAAGCTGATCTACGTTGAGGGCGACGCGGCGCAGCCGAACCTCTCCCTCGATGACCGGACGTACGCCGAGATTCGAGATTCGGTGACGGTGATCGTCCATAATGCATGGCGCCTCGATTTCAACCTTGCCCTGTCGTCGTTTGAGGCGAACGTCAGGGGGACGCGGCACTTGGTCGACCTCGCCCGTGCGTCCAAGTGGGCCGCCAAACCGAGGTTCTCGTTCACGTCATCTGTAGGATCGGCTCAAGGGTGGGATAGGAGCAAGGGTGCGTTCCCGGAGGAATTACAGCTCGATGCAGGGGTCGCTGTTGGACCTGGATATGGTGCAAGCAAGTATGTGTGTGAGCGGGTGCGTACTATTCGCCGACCTTGATCTAGGCTCTGATCGTGCGCGTGACAGATCCTCGCGATGAGTGGGTTACCGGCAACATCGTTTAGGATCGGGCAGATCACAGGGGGTGCCCCGCGGGGAGCGTGGTCTACTACAGACTGGGTTCCCATTATTGTGAAGTCGAGCGTGACCTTGGGCGCGCTTCCAGAAGCCCGCGGGGTAGGCCAATCATGGGTTTCGAATTCTCGTGTCGCTGACGCCATCCAAAGGTCGTATCCTGGCTTCCTCCACACGCTGTATCGGGAGCAATACTCGACGTTGCGTTCGCGGACGAGGAACCGCCTTTTGCCGTGAACCTGGTGCATCCACAGCCAATTGCATGGAGGTCGCTGATGCAGCCCATCAGCGAGGCTGTTTATCAAAAGCACCTGACGTCATCCGCACTTGCGTTGATTCCATTCGGCGAATGGGTCACGCGATTGAACGCGTGCGCGGTGGATACGCGCGAGGCAAATATCAGACGCGTGGTGAGTTTCCATCAGAAGGATCCTTTTTGGGGGGAGAACAAATCATCCGGCTTGTGACCGCTGACGATGTTTCCATTTTTGTCTCTTCAGCCTGCCGTCAAACTGCTCGACTTTATGCGTTCGTTGGCGGCCGGCGATGAGGCGGTGCGACGAGAGGGATCTGATGTGGTTGAGGAAGCGGCCGGGTTTACGGGTTTCGTGACGGATGTGGCCCAGCGGGTGAGCGAGACGATGCGAACGCTGGAGCCGCTCTCGGCCGTCGATGCGGCGCAGTGGATCGATTATTGGGTATCGGCCGGCCTGTTCTCGGAAGGTGTCGAGCCGCAGACGCAACTTGAATAACGGGCGGCGCAAGCTAACCCCAAGCGTAGCGTGCGAGCCCACATCGACTAGTTTGGGCAAGTACACGAGGCGATCATGTGTTGCAGGTGGTGGAAACTAGACACGGATCCAGGGTCCACATTCTCTTTCTTCTGTTCCTCCATCTCGTGCGGAGATGATTTCGAATCTTGATTTCGACGATGTACTAGTGATAGCAATGGGGGGTATGTTTGAAGTGTCGGCTTCGTACTGGGATCCGGATACCGAGGTTTGATTGTTGGTGTACGATATACCTGTGCTCATTGTGGGCGAAGGATGCGGACGCGACGAGGGAAATGATGATATGAATGTTCGGACCGGGTGAGGGATTGTTCCACGGATCTCTCGAGATGACAGAACCAACGTTGGTACATACAGGCGATAAGCCGGGTTTTTTTTTGCCTGGTAACGTTGGTGGAATGAAAGAAAAAAAAAATTACGAGGAGCGTTCCAAAATCCGGTGCTGCCATTTGGCACGTGTACGATTGGCTCGTTCTGATCAGTTTTTATAATGGAATGGACCCGTTGCAACACCGTCTCATTGGACGTCCCTCTACCTCGATCCTCGCCTCGATACCTCCATCCCATCCGAGTCGCCTACGCTCGCTAGAGTCATCGTGTATCCTCGCTCGACGCTCTCAACGTTCACGTGTTCAGTTCGCGTACCATCATAGACAAGACACCCAAGAAGACCCAATAGACCGCAATGGAGTGCCCCATACTGGTTTGGATGCTCTCGCTCAATCGCGATGTCACGACAGAGGTGTGTGTTGCATGCGTGTGTGTGTGTCTCCCACTGCGCCGCAGCGGCGCGGCTTTCCCGAACTCGGATCGCGCTCATTGTTGCCCACATTTTCGGTGCAGGAATACGACAAGTGTTATAATCTCATCAGGGAGTGTTCCCCGCATGCCAGGATAACCTATGAATGCACGTCCATCGAATCGTTTCGTGAGTCCATTTGCCCTCTCGTCCACGTCATCCCCTTGCTCACACAGCTACGCACGCCAGGCCAGATCATATCACAAATGCTACCGCTCCTCATGATGCGTCACAGACGGATATCAAGAACAAAGTGGAAGGATTGCGAGACACCGAACGGGAAGCACTGGATAGAACAGGTCTGTCCGTCCAACCGTCTTGCGTCTCACCCCGTCACACACGAAAACGCTCATCACCCTCTTTTCTTTTCCCCTTCCCTCTTCTCCCGTTGTCACAGTCCCCCGACGACATGCCACCAGAAAAGTTTCTCCAATCCATGATTGGATACCACCTCGCGTACGACAACTCGCTGTGTGGCATGGTCATGACCCAAGGTCGTCAACGACAAGTCATCAACATCGGTCTCGGGATCAAACAACTCTCCGTAGAACCACGAGGCGTGTCCGTAGCCGCCTACGCCGAATCCTTTGCGCACAAGGTACTGTCTTGCCTTTTTTTTTTTTTGGTTTGAAATGCCACACCGCGTGGGACTGACGCGCACACGCGCGATGTCTAGCTCACCCCGTTGGAGTTGACGTTCATCGCACCTGAACTCGGTGACGAAGTCGTCCTTCGTCGACTATGCATCCTCCTCTCGCTCAAAGCGGCCTACATCAAAGCCGTCGGCCAATCGCGCGGGTTCGACTGGTCCCGGCTCGAGTTCAACATCCCCAACGAGAGCGCCCGGGGGGACGACCATCCGCTCCAGGGTTGGGAGTTTCGGGTGTTCAAAGCACAGCTTGGGGTACAAAGGGGCGGGGCAGTAATCGAGGAGACGTATCAGTGCGCGTGTGCCTTCTTTCGGGGCACGAAAGAGTCCAAGTTTATATGGCACGACAACGCAAAAGACTTGGAAGCGTGGGTGCAGTTTATCAATATCGATCAGATGATCAAGGTCATTCCCAAGTTGACGGCTTAGAGTGCCGAGTTATCGGCCGTTTGTTTTCTTGTGTCGACTTTTCGGTCGTTTATACTGTCTGCTTCCTCGTTCTCGTCGACCATTTCCTCTTCTCTGCTCGCTATCCGTTTTTCAAACCGGAACTTTTTCTTTTCTTTTCCATGCGATATAACCCAACGCTTCATCTAATTATTCGAGAAACTAAATCACGTCCTGATAGCAAATCAGATCCTGTCATGCCGCTTGTTCATTCATGTAATACACTACGTGGCGCTTAGAGTCCTTCTGCAGGCTAGGAATGGACAAACTATGTATTTTCCATGACGGTTTCATTCGACTTTGGACGTGACCGGCGTAGATGGACTCGATTCGGTCGGCGGCACGGGCGGACCTGTGTAGTGGAAGCGACCGTCTGATGGGTCGACGCAAAGAGTAGAGCAGACCGCATCGTCAACACGCCAAAAGGCAACGAGGACGCATCGAATGCACAAGCGGACGTACTGATCGAGTACCACACCGCACTAACGACCGCGAACCCGACAAACACTACCGAGGCGTAATCTGAAAGTCAAGTCAGCCGATGTCTCATACAAGAGGAAAGACACGCAACTCATCGTCACCCGCGTCACCGGTACATTCGCAGGCATCGAGAATAACACGATCGCAAACGCGATCCACAGCACCGCGATCGCGTTCACGGCCGCACCCAACCTGCCCAATCCAAATGGCGCGTCCGCCACCTCCCTGCGCCCCCCGACGAGCGAGATCGCGACCGGGAGTGCGTACGACGCGCCGAGACACATGACGGCCACGCCGACGAACGCGTTAAAGGCGGTCGAGGAGCCGAGGTAGATGAGTCCGAGGAGCAATTGGATCGTCGTCGAGAGGAGGAGCGCGTTGACGGGGACGTCAGTCAGGTGGGGACTGATCTTGGAAAAGTGGGCGTGGAACGGGATCGCCTTGTCCCGTGCAAAGGCCCACGTAGCGCGCGATGCTGCGCAGGAGATGGAGATGGCGCAAAACATGCCGATGCCAAAGACTGGAGACGTGGGCGTTAGGTTCGAAGGAGGCTTTTAAATGAGACATACTGATGAACCACTGGAGGGGAAGTGAGTAACGTGAAGTTTACGCCGACGGTCGAGATAGTACTCACCAATCCGAAACCCCCAGCGTTGGAGCCCATGATGAGCGTGAACATGACACCAATCGGTTGACCAGAGCTAACTGAGCATCCACGCATATGCTTAGGAACAACCAAAGCAAGAACTCCACCATATGACACATACTTTGCAATAACGTACTGACATCGGGCAACGTGAAAAGGATCGGAAGGAGGAATACGATGCCAGAGATGGTTCCAATGGGTACCGAAAACGAAATCGCTCTCGGAAGGATCTCAGAAGGGCTGTGCACCTCTTCCGCCATGCTCGTTACTATCGCAAGGATTCAGACGGAAGGTCGAATACGAGCCAGATTTTCACTTACTCATACCGATCGCAGCGTACGTGTATGCTAGGGAGCCAGAGGGTGAGTAAGGCAGATCAGAAGGAGAATGCGACATACCGGGCTAAACATCCACGTCCAAAATATGTGCTCGTTAGAATTTGGTTCGAATGCTCGAAACGGAGGCTCACTTACCGGGAGTAGACCGATGAAAAAAGACCAGCCAGGGGTCCAGCCAGAAGCAGGCTCGAACCCACCTAATGCAAATGATGCTGAACGACGGCCAGCGGCCGCCTTTGCGGACAGGCATATCAGATTTACTGTGATCGTCGTGTGAGATGACGCATCATGAGTTAGGCAACGCGTCTCTACCAACGATACCGAGGGCAGTCCAACATGCACAGAATATCTAGACAACGATAGTTTCTCAGATAGGACAGAAAATGATACATGTGACACGTACGTCGATGCTTGGCAGATGCTTGTTGAAGAACAAGCAAAACCCACATGAAACAGCAGTGACACCCAAGAAAATCACGTCTGAAGAAGGGTGAACGAGGAACTAGACGTGCGATTGAAAACACACAGGTTTGCCAGGGAGTTGCTACCCATTCTGGATGGTAAATGCCCGCACCTGCCACGATCAACTGAGCTGTTCCTGACAGGATGTACGCATTGAGCTATTGGTTTGGAGAAAAAAAAAGACAAGAATGGAATACCAAATGTAACGCTCAACGTGACTGTCCAATTTCCGACCAAATTGAGCCATCCGTTGATCCAGGAGAAGACAAGCTTGTAGCGTGGTGGGGCCAAACGATAAGTCCAGTAGTACGCGCCTGCCGAAGTTGGGTATTTGGAGCAAATTTCAGCTAGAGAAAGTGCAAGCGTCTGCGTCAACGCGGAAACGAGGATCCATCTGGAGTGCACGTCGATGATGTTGTATTCACGATACGGTTAAGGAGTTGCTTACCCCCAAAGCATCACCGCCGGACCACCTCCGGTGAGGGAGGTGGCTATTGGGGCAGCCAGACCGTAGGCTTAGTTCGTGTCAGCATGATACGGGTCCATACGTCACTAGTGCAACGCACGGACGGCCATGATAGCTGGTACCACGGACATGTCAGCTCCTGCATAAGACGGGTTGCAACGTCGGACGAACCTAGTGTCACTGCACGCGACAGCATGTGGGCATGAGAGCAAGGCAGCACTCGACGGATGGAACTTACTGAAGAGAGCATGGAACAAGCCACGGGTCTACGAACGGAAGCCATCGTCAACATGGGGCACCCTCCTGGAATGAGGATACGCACCCTCGTCATTTCTTGAGTGTATCCAAGCTTTTCGAGCCCTTGGCGAGCAGCGATGTCCGAGTCGTGTTCTGACCCCATGGCGGTTTATCGATGCTCACGAGCGGCGTTGTGGGGATTCAGAAGGGCAAGCCTATCTCGGCTCCAAACTCCATGGGAAAGCGGGAAGGACATGACCCCCGCTATGGCCGCGTCACACAGAACAAGACTTTGTCATAGCCATTGTGGAGGATCGCTCTGAGCGATAAAGTGACGAATGTTGACGACGTCCTCCCTGAGCCTGAATACGTTCAGGTACATCAACTCAAGTTTGGGTGACTGGTCCAACTTTCCTCGACACATTTAAACTCAGTTTTGCGGCACCCATCGGCATTCAACAAAAGACACAACTTTTTCACTAACACCTAACACATTTCTGTCCTTTTACTATGCTCACATCCAAGTTGAACAAGATCGAGATCATGAATTGACCTTGATTGAACCTTTTGCCGAGCGGAGTTTCAAATATGGGAGCTTTAACCAGGCACCTAATGACCATGCCGAACTCACTGCAGCTCCGGCAACTATTCAGTCGGAGTTTTAATCCAGCGCTGTGACAAGTGACAAGTGACATTATAACAACGTTGATTGCTCAAATTGCGCCATCTATGGCGTTTTGACCGTCATGACCAAGTTTAGCAAGTGGTAGCGTTGGGCCCCTGAAACGTATTCTACCCCATCTCTCTTTCGTCATGTCTCTAGGCCGGTCAAGGTCTCAATCGATTGTTAGATGCGTACGGTGTGCACAGGAAGGCGACTGGAGCTCATATATGCGCTGTTCTCGCTGCAAAACATCCATATACTGCGTACGTACAATTCCGAATTGTTCGGCCCATACTCGGCTTGCTTATTCGTTCCCCAGTCCAACGACTGCCAAGCGTCCGACTGGCCATACCACAAGACAAAGTGTACCCCCGTATCACCTCCGCAATCCCGCGTACCACCCGACAAAGTCTGGGGGATCACCATCGCCTGCGACGCCGACCGCGCACGTGGCGCACGGGGGTTCGAAGCTAAATTGATCGATTCATCACATCCAATACATACCCAAGGCATTCCATGCCCGTTATTCCAACAAGTCGGCTTTCCTCTCATCCTCTTTCGACACATCGCGGACGACCCTGCTTCGATGCAGCGTGACCTCGGACTGGACAACCAAGTCGCAGCACACCTCCTCACACACCCAAATACGGGTCATCCAGACGAAAAGTGAGTCCATCCTCACTCTCTTCCGCCGTCCGGTTGACGTTGTGGATAGGTGGCAAAGAGCGGGTTACATTGGCACGGTACGTCTCGTGCATACCTTTCGTTGTATGACCAACCTCGAACATACCCGTTCTAGGTGACTGTCATGCGTCAAGACTGGAAATCGCTCTCGTTTGAAGCGATTGAAACGGCGTTGCAGTACATCGACCACCTCCTTGGCATGTTTCGCGATAGCGTTCCTCCAACACGCCTTATGAACCCTGCCGGCTTTCAACGCTTCTGTCAAAGGTACAAGGAGCAGAAGGTATCGAGTGGTTCTGTGAGGTTCCAGGGGATGCCCATTCCACTGTGATATACGATGGACCACTGTTACCACTGTTGATAATACTGTGATATATGTACTTGTACGACCCATAGTGTTTGTTGTAATCACTCACCGGAAAGACGTGACACGCACACACTCTGGCATGTGTATCGCACGCTCGTGCGATCCCGACGGACCGCACGGTTCGCTTGATGAGCCCTTGGCACATCCTGTGCCACAAAGGCTATTCCCCAGGAACACCCTCTCAAGCGGGATTCCGCCGCTGGGTCGTGTCTCCCAGCTGATCAACACTCCCGCGAGGATATTAAGAACATCGCTGCGTGTGAACGCCTCGCATCAACGGCTCGACAGAAGGCTCATCGATGCGTTCCGAGTACCCTATCGATCAAGGGGGTGGGACGGGATTACCAGCAAGCACCGAGTGACGCAAGGGGACGTCCGCTGACAGAGGGCAGTTAGGGCGAACGCTCGACGCTGGGCATGTCACTTCCAAGGTCGCACATAAAGTCGGCAAAGCATTCCACACACTTTGCTTTGAAGTACTCACCACCAGCTTATCGTTGTGCAACAAGAAAAGCGGCCGCTGTCTTGAATGAAGCACGTTGCCAGGCTACCTGTGCGAACCTGAGGACACGCAGGCACCGCGCGACGCTACCGTCCCCATCGTGTCCTAGGGGTACCCTGATACGGTGTCAGGTGCCTTTTTCAGGAAAAAAAAAGCTGACCCGTTCTTACGACAAATACTGTATCGTCGATCTGACCCTCCGGGATCGTTGGGTGATCATCCAACTGTGTCCTTTTGCTCGGCGTTAACGAAGAGCCCCGGTACCGTGCGATATCTAGGCGCGATGTGTTCGCCTCCAAGAAATCAACGGAAAATGATGGCGGTGGCGGTCTTGAGGGTGCTAGATCACAAAGTTACCGGCGGGATTTTGCCAGTGATGTCCCCTTTTGGAATAGGCGCTTTCGCACGTGGACGATCAATTGGAGCGGAGGGACGTCATCGCTCGTACAGCGTAATTCGGAGCATACCCGTTGCGGCCAGGCTGTGCTAACGTCCGTGGAGTGTCATATGGACTGCACTTGTACGTCCAATTTTTTTTTCACGGTGCTTCAGCTGCAAGATTCGCATACGTTGCGATACCCACGGGAGAATCTCTGAATGGCCTGTTGGCATGAACATGCTCCCGTCGCCTTCTCCTCAGCCTTGACTCGACACATCGTGACCCTCGATCTTCGAGGGCCCACTTTCATTCAAATTTCTGTTTCACGAAACGTTTCGATACGACCGTAACCCGGCGGACACGGCTCAATCTATCAAGATCTCGTCGCGTGGGGCCGGCGGCACAGGCGCCTCAGGTGATGGATACCATTTTGTTTTCTCCGTTTTTTCTCTTCACAGGATGACCCTGTAACACGACCCCTGGACCAGCGCGTTATCCATACACGGCTGGGATGCATCATCCAGGATCCGCTCGAGGGTGCGTGGTCAAATTCAATGGGTAATGGCAAATTGGAGCCGGGTCCATTTTTTACAGAGCGGCCGAGCGCGTGTCCTTTTGGAAAAAAAAACCGTCGAGATTGATCGCGCCATTTTCAAAAACGCGCGCTATCTCAAAGAGTCACAAGACACGTGGTCGTATCTGTCAATTCCACAGCCAAGTCAATCAGTGATAACCACGCACCCAGTTGTGGCCGAACGCTCCATATTGATACAATGACCACTGAATGGTTTGTCAGTTCAGGTCCCGCATCCAGTCTCGCCCTTCATATATCATGTCCTTCCGGTCATCATCACGTGTACCCCTCCATAAAACGTCCAGATGAACTCGGCGTCTCACACTTTGTACTGTTATCTCCTCACCTGGGTGAGCCATGTCGTTCCTCAAGGCATCCATTCTTCTTCCATCCGTTTGGCTCTTCAACGTTTCCTTCATGTCCCCCAACGCACCTCCTGACGAATCTGAACGTGTACAAGGCGCCTTTTACGAACGTGTGTGCCCCACCGCGTTCCCAATATTACACAGGGTACGTACGATGTGTTGCCACCCACGAACGCATGGAACCTGTCCAATGACGACCGGAAAAACAGCTCTCGGCTTCCATCCCCTGCATCGCGGAATTGGCCGTCATCCTCGCGATCCACTTCCCCTCGACGCTCTCGACCGAGGTCCTCTCCCGCCTCGTCCTCTCCGGCCAACCGCCCACCGCACACGTGAACCGCTACTTTCTGCTCGGGTCGGTGATCGCCGCCATCGGCGGACTTGGGCGGTTATGGTGTTTCCGCGCGCTAGGGCGGCACTTTACGCACCACCTTGCAGTGCGCAAGGACCATGCGCTCGTGACGACGGGGCCGTACGCGCTCGTGCGGCACCCGGGGTATCTGTTTGGACAGCTGAGTGCGCTCGGGATGTCGCTCGTGATCGCGAGCCCGGGGTCGTTTATGCGGCGGTGTGGCTGGCTCGGGACGACTGTCGGGCGGGTGGTGATTGGGGTGTGGGCGATGCAGAACGTGCTTGGGTGGGTGTTGAGCGTTGCGCGGTGTCGGAGCGAGGATGCGTTGTTGAGGGCGCAGTTTGGGGAGGAGTGGGAGAGGTACGCACGGAGGGTGCCCTATCGGATGATTCCTAACGTGTACTAGTGCGGAGGGGGTAGAGTGGGACTCGTGTGAGGAACACATGTAACGATGGTGTATAATCTGGTCGGGTAGATACCGTTGCCCGACATTTGAAAATGCAAACGTTTCGAGCCGGCGGCAAGTCTGCCGACGTCCCAAACGAAATTCAATTTGATTGGACGAGTCAGGGGACAGATCTTAACCCCACTACAAAGATACCGGGCTGTTGTCACGTGGGTAGACACCGCCGGCAACTGGAATATTCAACTTGCCTATTTTGTGTGACGACGAAAACCCCTCCCGTCATTCGTCTGTGACATCCAATAGGGTGTAGATCACTCGCCCGATCGTACAGCCGGCCACTTGCTGTGCGATAACGCTTCAACTCGTCGGGCAAATACGGACTTCCAACATGGCCAGGTGCCACCCGCTCGTTCTCTTGTTTCAGCCGTCTTCCTTGTCCGTTTCGTTCTTTGAGCGGTTACAGAAAAACGTAGATAGCGAATCGTGAGGATACGGACAAGTCTCATGACAGACGCACGAGGTCGACTTGTTACATTCAAACCTGATGCACGCTTGTACACACACCCGAACTACAGAGCGAGCGACGGGGTTTCAGGACGCGTGACAGACAAAAGTGAGCCCAAGTTGGGCGTGAGACCACTTCACACCCTCCAAGATCTTGTTGTGCAAGGATCCCAGGCTCGTTTCATAAGGTCCCTGCTTGTACTCGAGCGTTGAAACATACACGAGTGGATCCTAATAGGCTATCAAGAGGGAAGAAGACACTCAATGGCACGAAAGAACTACGACAACGGACAGCGGAGTGACAGTGAAAGGGGGACGAATTACGGATCTGGAAAAATCTCAACCAGCATCATGATCATCATGGGGTGAATAGTACAACCTCGCCAAGTACGCAGAATTAATGTTGTAAATCCTTCCGTGGATCTTTGTATCATGATCACGCCGGGACGCTATAACTCGACCAGCTTCGTGATCCGCATCAACTCCGGAAGACGATCAGGTAGAGGACCCGAGTTCCGTTGTCCGACGGATCGAGACGCTCGCGGATTATCGCCGTGGAAGAGTCCGAGAATACATGGTAGAACACCATCTCTGGAACATGATCTTGTACGTCCAGCTCCTTCTCTGCGATCATGTAAACATTCTCCAAAATGGTCCGCTCGCTCGTGCGAGATTTTTCACTCCAAAAAAGCTTGGTAACCAATTCTCCGCTCCGAGCTTCTTGCTTGTCGCGGGATACACGTTTGTTGCTCGCCCGTTGAGACCATAGCGAGACATTCGATTAATCGAGGACACCCCAGTATGGTGTCGACTTGGCCCTTTATCGGGTCATCCATGTGTACCGCTGTGAAAGTGGGCGAATTCGAGCCAGGCGCAGGGAGTTCGCCAAAATATGGATCAACATCGGGATTCAAATCCCAGTGATGATTCTGGAACGTTGCATCGCCAGAAGGAGTACAAGGAAGCGAGGGAGGTCTTGAATGAAGTTCAGTGCGGAACATTCAATTGCACGTTGACGATCGTAGCGCCAAATATATAGGAGATCCCCTGCCGCAACAGGTCAAGTTATTCACATGTGCCAGACAGGAAGATCACGGACCAACGATAACGAGACAGATGACATGCTGCCGACCAACATGCGATACGAACAT
>JBBPOE010000423.1:0-24489 GCA_038091295.1 Tylopilus felleus | reverse complement strand
GCTCCCCACTGATTGCATTCCAAAACCTAATTGTTAGGTCCATTGACCCAGAGACAATATATGTACCATTAGGAGAATAGGCAACAGAGAGGACATGGTGTGTGTGGCCCTGAAAAGGACCTGTGACATGCTGACCAGTTGTGGCAATCCAAACTCTAATGGTTGAATCTGCTGAGCCAGAGACAATGTGCTTGCCATCAGGTGAATAGGCAACAGAGTAGACTGCATCTGTGTGCCCTTTGAATGGACCTGCCACACACTGATTAGTAGTGGCACTCCAAACCCTGATAGTGTTGTCATCTGAACCAGAGACAACATGCATGCCATCTGGTGAATAGGCAACAGATCTGACACAACCTGTGTGCCCCTCCAATGGCCCTGCCACACACTGACCAGTGCTTGCTTCCCATACTCTAATGGTCCCATCAGAGCCTGAGGCAAGGTGCATGCCATCAGGTGAATAGGCAACTGATCTGATCTGATCTGTATGTCCCTGGAATGGACCTGCCACACACTGACCAGTGCTTGCACTCCAGACCCTAATAGTCTCATCTGCTGAGCCTGAGGCAATGTGGATGCCATCAGGTGAATAGGTGACAGAGTTGACTTGACCTGTATGCCCTAGGAATGGACCTGCAACACACTGACCAGTGCTTGCATTCCAAACCTTAATGTTCTTGTCCTCTGAACCAGATGCAATGTGGGTGCCATCAGGTGAAAAGGCAACAGAACAGACAGGATCTGTATGCCCCTGCAGGATATGAACATCTGCTGGCCAACTAGTTGTCTGTCCTAATCTGGCTGAGACATGCTTTTGGAGATGCTCAAGCCAGAGTGGGGAAAGTGGATAGTTGGTTGGGGTCTGGGGCATGGCTGATAGATAGAGGTGGGGGGTGGATTCTCTGAGAACAGGTGCAAACACTTGGATGAACTGGGATGTCTCTGATGCCAGGGTGGCAACCTCTTGGTTCTAGTAACATCTTATTCAGTAACTTATCCCTTATCACTTCAGTGGATCTTACATTGGCCCATTTTTTCAGGATGGTGCAGGTTTCCAGGGCAGATAGGATGAATGACAGGGGAGAGGAGAGGGAGAGGAGGCTGATGGCTTCAAGCCAGAAGGGGAGGAATGCCTTGAAGAAGAGGGTAACCTCATTCAACAAGTCAGGGGTACAGTCTGCAGCTTGCAGGTGGTGCATCCAGTATTGACAGGAGTATGCAAGGTGGGGGGGAATGGTCATGGTCACTTGATGTGGCAGATCAGGGATGGCAGCATTACGGATCCGAGAGTCTTTGAGGTCACAGATATTGAACCGGAGCATCTTTCGCATGCAGGCAATAAATGCACGTCCAAGTCGGAGGGAATGCTGTGGTAGGATGTCGACATGGAAAAGGGAACTGCGTGTTTCATCGAGCAAAAAGTCACGGAATGAAGTGTGGAGGGGACGGACGGGCTTCTCATCATCATATACTCCATCAAGGAGTGATCCCATGGGTTTGATAACTGCTCGAACATTAAGGTCACCTCCAAAGAGGGAAGAAAGGGAACTGAGTGACAACGGCCCGTACAGCACGAGGACGATGGCCATAACCGTGCGAAAGCGCTCTCGGGTATCATCCATAACAAAGAGTTGACTTAGAATGGTCTTGTACAGAATGTCCAACGAGGAACCTCCGCCAGTGTTGGCGGTTTTCAGGAGTTTTTCGAGCCGCTCTCGTGGGTCGAGTCCCGCAGTACCTTCGCCGTCAATGAAGTTGCACGCAGTGGATGCCCACTGGAAAAGATGTTGGGAATGATGGACGAGCAGCCGGCACCACTCCTGATTTGGCCAAGACAATTCGAGCTCGGTATATTCACAAAGCGAGTGGTAGATAAACTTCTCGATATCTCCGTCAACAAGATGTTCAGGGATGTCGCCCATTTGTTTACGAACGAGGTGAGGGCCAGGATGAAGGGTAGAGAGGATGTCGCTCTCTGGGCGAGCGGTGATGAGGAAACGAAGGTGGGTTGGAAGAGCGTCGTCAGAGATATGCTCGGAGAGGGCACGTAGAAGCTGTCGACGACTACCTGGATCGCCACTTTCGTCAAGGGCGTCAATGACGATGACTAAAGGCCCGACGGAGTGGAGGTCCTTGCTAGGTTCAATTATGAGCCTCTCGATTTGCTCTGTGGGCGACTGGGATGTGCGGAGAGCTCAATCATCTTTCACGACCTCCCAGAGTGCGGACTTGTACTGCGGATCATGGTCGGAGAGGTCACGTGCGATGGTGCTGAAAAGATTCTTCGGGTTACGGCTCGCCACATCAGTGCTGGAGAAGTAATATGAAGAGCCCAACCGCTTTTGCCCGTCAAACAACCGAGCAATCGAGTGAGCCACCGCAGACTTGCCCGATCCCGCGACGCCAGTGAGAACGCAAACTCGGGGGGCATCTTCGTCGACATTGTTAAGAACGTCGCAAATCTCGCGCAGGAAGGTCTCGCGCGTCCCTGGCAAGCATCCCTTCTCTCGCTGAAACCTTGCGCCGAATGCATAGGGCATGTCGTTCGGGTCAATGGATTCCGCTGTGTTCCGCGTCCATGAAAGTCCGTCTGCATTCTTAGCACGATGGACCTACCGGTGTGTTTCACGATGTTCATCATTCGAACGACGGTGACACCTGTCTGCACCGTAACGCCCTCCAAGAATGCCGTCTTGAGTTCTTGAAACTTGTTCTCGTAATCCGTGATTCTTCCGTTGATATCTGAGATTGTGTACTTTGCCGTACGAATCCCTAGACAGGGATCAGCGTTGGTCATGGCGAAGCCAGGGATGACTGACAAAAGTTCTTTTGTTTCGCATATTCGGCGATGAAGTACCCGCACTCCGTGACCTGTTGGATTAGGACTGTGATCGTCTTGATGTGCCTCTTGATTGCCTTCAAAGGCTCGGCGTCCTGAACGAACTCGAAGGCATCGCTCATGGTGCCTGCTAAGCGAATAATCTTGTCGTCGCGATGTTTCTGGTTTACGAATACCTGCGCGAATCGTCAGCGATCGGTGATAGTACGAATATTGACCAACAGGCAGACCTTGTTCGCAGCCGATAAAACGGACCAAGCGAGCGACGCATACGGATGAATCTGTGCGAGGTTAGATCTTGAGGATCCCGAGACAAGAGGGACCAAATACCTGTGAGATATCGGACACGATCTTGTCGAAGAGTTCTATCCTCTGTAACAGAATACCCCATGTATTCGTATTCTCGAATGTTTTCACCTTTGTTATGACGTTTGTCCCTTTATCGACCGCCGAATCAAGGAGCCTGGCTGCGGTGGGGGTGGAGCCGAATAGGTTCATTGCGTCAGTCGCTCTGGCGACGGCATCCGAAGCTTGACGTTCCTCCGCAGTAGCGTCCCCGCGTGGCTCAGTGGCCAACACAAATTTGAGCGTAATCCAGGAAAGATCGGCTTCATCGGAGGTATCCTTGGGAAGAGAGTCTTCAAACACTTTGATCGCAGAGCTTGCGTCAGTAGAACATGTAATATACAATATCGTCGTACCTCCATCCTTCAGTTTCCCCGATACGCCGCCGATCGTATCGCTGAGACTTCCGACTAGTTTGTCCTTTCCAATGCGGTGTTTCTGGTAGACCTTGACGAGGAGGATGGAAAGATCGTCCCCATCACTGACGATATTTAGTTATCTGGAACACAACGAAGGCAATGTACTCACAAATAGAAGGGACCATCCCAAGAGGTCAGATTCTTTGCCTCCTTCGCGGTGCTCGTCGACCACAAGGTATCGCCAACGGAAATTTCGAGGTAGAATTGCCTCGCGACCGGGAATTTACGTCGCGTTTGAGTGCGAAGTGCGATTTCTGAAAGAAATTTGACTCGTATGAAACATCAATGGTAGTGTTGGAAGCCTACCTTTGATGATGATTCTTTTCGTCCTGAAACCTCGTTCAGTACATTCTGAACGATAACACGAACCTGCTCGAAATACATACGTGGTACTTTGAGCCGCAATGGCTGTATCCATGGTGATAAAGTTGAAGCTGGTGAATATACGATGAGTGGGATTGGAAGTAGAGTGGTGGAGTATGAGGGTTGGTGGGAACCGAACACATCAGGGTCCCCAGCCGGATGCAATGAGGCATAAGCGCCCGCGGCGACTCGGGCCGCAGCGCCGCCGCATTGTGACCGCAATCCTTGTCCCCGTCTTGCCAATTAGATATTGGGACTGGACTTTAGTCTCTACCGGTACTGGTACCAGCCCACAGAGCGCCGAGGCTTGCACTTTCTCGTCTGTCAGGGATTACTTCAAACAACTGACAGCAACAATCGAATGGACACGCTTCATTCATCTTGAACTTTCCGAAACATAGGATTAACCTGGGACTCATACTCACAATCGTCATGATGTGTTCTCTACGACCTGACGCATACTAGTAGTACTGTCGAGTGAAAGGAGCATGCAATTCACCACGGAAAGCTCGCAAAGAAACATAGTTGCGATGAACATTGTAAGACAATAAGCTGGTAGCGGCAGCAAAATCGAGTCACGGTGCCGGGAAGGTGGGTATGTGGCAAGATGAGTGGAAGGGCTCGGACGGACTCACCAGTTTTAGCGATACTTGGCTCGAAAGATTTACTACGGACGTATGACGCACTTATTTAAATTGACCAACGCCGGGGCGCAAAGGACATCACACTTGCCTTGAAGAGAGACCTGGAGTAAGTGTGAAGGCGGTACAAGGGGTGCTACGGCTGGGGGTTCGATGTCACGTTGATCACTCCTAACGATAACCGTAACGGTTGTGTACCGTTGAATGAATCAAAATGAACGGATGCAACTTAGCTGCTCCGGGTGCGCCGAATAGCTTCGGCGACGAGGTCCTGATGGGCCAAGCAGGAGGTGTAGTATTCTGGCATAGTGGGTTGATCTTCAAGGAACATGCTCACATGCCTTTTGCGTGTCCTCCGGTCATTTGGTATATGCTTCCTCGGAGGTGTCTTTTCCTGGTTATCGCGCCCTGGTAATCGAATACCAGCATTTCAACGAGGCCGGATCCTGTTTACGTGTCAGCGCATTTTGCCCGCCAGTCCATATGCATTCCACAAGCACCATTCCGAAGGGGCATTTGCTGTAAATTTGTCATCGCCGCCACCGCATTGAACTGGTTGTTGAGGCCTGAGGACAACGTGACCTCAGTGAAGCGGCTGATTCTGGCGGCATATCATGGTAGGATGTGTCCAAGCGTCAACCCAAGCCAAGTGTCATGACGACAGATTCATCATCATGACGGAACTATAAAAGTCACCGGTGCATAGTTCCGAACAATCTCGAGCGGCGTGGCTCGACCTCCGGTGGTCCAGAGACGGCGGTGCAACACTAGGACCTCGCTTGAACGAGTATATGTCGCCGTTCAATGTCGAAATTAACGTCATGAAAAATCTGGATCGCGCTCAGGCGATAAGAGCAAGGGGCAGTGGTAGGTCTAGTCCCACGTGGACTGCCAAGGATCGAGGAGTGTTGATGTGCCGGCGGGTATTTGCGAGGGTTTATCTCGGCATCGTTCAAAGTCCGAAGTGCCAAGTGTTGCTCGTCGTGCCAAGCCCAGAGGGACGATGACGAAGAGGATGAACGGGTACGCATGTTTCTTGCTCTTCTTCCTTGGCCAAGCCACCATGGTACACTCCCAAAACCACTCGTATACCCAAGACCCAATCCTCAGATACCGCCCTCACTTCGTACAGTCCCTCCCCGTACAGATCTTCCTCGCAGGAATCACTCTCACCCTCGCTGCTGTACTCTTGCTCCACCTCATCTTCACAGCACAGTACCACTGGCCCCTCGCTCGCACAAATTATGTCCTCCAAATAACAGGCGTCATCACCCTCCTCGTAACCATCTGTGCAACGATCTATGCCGTCTTTCACGCTACAATGCAGCAGAGCCAGCATTGGCCCTACATGCTCAGCTATCTCGCCGTCCAAATACCCATTCACAATACCTCCACAAATTCTACCGACCCCACCCTCCTCTACCTCCAGCCTTGGACTGCCCCAGAGAGAACCGCCTGGGTCGTCTTGAACGCCACGACCTCCGTCGTCGTCCAGGTCTGTCCTCCCCATTCCCCTCCTCCCGTTCTCATACGCCCAGCAGATAACACACATCCACTTCCTCACCCTCCTGTTCCCCTCCGATCTTGAGGCTAGACTCATCTTCAGTCTTATCGGTACGTGTCCCGGCCCTCGCTTACCTGACCGACTTCCCACATGCCAAGCTCAGGCCCACTCGCCGTTATCTCCGCCGTCATGCAACTCTTGCCCCTCGTATTTGGACACAGCGTCATGGCCATCGCAGAAGATGCCCGCAACGTCTGCAACGCCACCCTTTCTGTTCTCTTCACCGCCTTTCTTATCATATGGGGTTTCTTCGTCAACCGCCGTCAAGCCTGGCGCACAGACGGTGGAACTGCCGCCTTTGGCATAGGCGCCATCACCCTCGCTTTCATCTCCACCTCCCTCAACTTTCTTTACATCCCAAGCCAGGACCAGTACGCCTGGATGCCAAAACTCATTTGGGCCGTCACACTCTGGCAGAGCTTCCTCGGTTGGTGGTGGTGGGTCGGTGCCGGCATGGGCGTACGCGAAGTCGAAGAACTCTTGGAGCGCGAGAACAAGCGTCAACAAAAACGTCTCCTGCGCGCCCAGCGACGCAAGGAGCAACGCGAAAAAGCCAAAACCGTCTGGAAGGGCGTCACCAGCGCGTTCAAGCCCACCAACAGGGCGGATGCGCCTCCGTCGCACGCACCGTCCCAAGACGGGTCGAGCGTGTCGGCGCTGGACACCTCGGCGTGGATGCAGCTCGTGCAGATGGTCCAGCGGTGGTTTGCACGGCTACGATATGCCCATCTCACAGCGGCGCACATTCAAGCGACCGAACGCGCCGAGCGTCTCCACCAAGTCTACCAGCGCGAAGAAGAGCGCAATCCGGACCGAGAATACCGCAAACAAATCGTCGGATGGGGGCTCGGCAGTTTCGGCATGCGTGAGATGGAGCGAGAGCGGCGAGAAGAACTTCCGAAGGAGATGGAGGTAGAGGTGCCCCGCGGAGAGGATGAGGAAGAGTGGAAGGACGAGCCGGCCGCGGAGGAGTCGGTGCCAGAGAGCCAACTGAGGTATCGTGGTGCTGAACCCTGGCGGGCGTCTCCCCCAGCAGAAGAGTCGGCAGGATCGTCATTGTGGTGGTGGGGTCCCCTTCGGCGATGGCGTTTGAAGGACTCGACGACGTATCGGTGACGGACGCTGTTCGCGGGTCGTAGTATCGACTACCCTAATGTCTTGTGTAATACTGCATGTACACTAGTTGTCGCTATCGTGCCACACGCTGTGTGTTGTGTTTTTAGATGAGCTTGCTTGCAAATGCCGAGTAAATACGTCTAGTGGTGTCTAAATCATTATCGTTATGATGCTACTCCCGCCTCGGCAGTACTCAGCTGTGCCGCCATGAGCGCACGGAACCGCGAGTCCTTGCGACTGACGAGCTCCCGATAAGTCCCCGACTCGGATATCCGTCCATCTAGTCCATCCGTCAGTCTCACACCCACAACAACAAAAGCATGCCCGTGACGCACCTTCGAGCACCACGATCCGCTCCGCCCGTGCGATCGTCGATAGCCGGTGCGCTACGATCACGCACGTCGTCTGTCGCTGCGCCAAAATCTTGTCGATCGCATTGTTGACACGGTGCTCGCTCGTCGCGTCCAGTGCGCTCGTCGCCTCGTCCAACGCCAGGATCGCAGGGCGTTTCAGCAGCGCCCGCGCAATGGCAAGACGCTGGCGTTGACCCCCGCTCAGGCTCTGTCGGCCGACTGTCGAAAGGGGAGGTCAGGTATACACATTGCCTATCGTACAAGGGAAACATACTCTCGGTATCGAACCCTTTGGGCATGCCCCAGACGAATTCACAATTGGCAAGTCGCGCGGCGTACTCGATGTCTTCGCGCGTCGCGGTGGCGTGGCCAAACGCAATGTTGGACGCGATCGTGCCTGTGAACAAGACGGGGTCCTGAGCGGGAAACCGTGAACCAAGGGTGAGAGGACGGAAAAAGGAAGAACCGACCTGTGGTACGATACCGATAATATTCCGCCACGAATTCGTGTTGAATTCGCGAATGTCTAGACAGACCGTCTCCAGTCGCGCTCACACAAGGACGCAAATCGACGTACCTTGTCCATCAAACGTGACTTTACCGCGCACGGGGTCGTAATACCGAAGGAGGAGCGACTGCACCGACGACTTGCCTCCACCACTCTTGCCGCTACGCCGTTCGTTGGTTCAGCCATTCACACAGGACACGCACAGAGACGTACACGATCGCCACGTTCTCGCCAACGCCAATCTCGAGGTTAAGGTCATCTAAAATCTGGACGCCCTTCCGGCTTGGGTATTCGAATCCGACGTTCTCGAACCTAATGACGCCGCGTCGCGACGGGTCGAGCTCAATCCCTTGGTTTGGGACGATCGCGGGTTTGCGATCGAGGAGCTCAAAGATTCGAGTGCCAGCACCGATGCCACGCATGATCGATGACTACATTGAGCATATCCTGAGTTACACATGGGACGAAGACGGAGGAGGACACGCACGAAAAATCCGCTGATAAGCCATGTCAGTCAACAAGAGTGTGATCAAGTAAAAAATAATGCCTCACGTGAGCATTTGCAATCCGTTTCCTACGTACGCCGTATAGAGCAACAAGCTGGTCAAGTCTCCGACGGTGATCGCCCCCTGCGAGACAAGCGTGCCGCCTAACCAACCATCAGTTGAATCGCATACATCCCGACACAAAGACATACCGTATCCCAACAGACCGATGAAGGTCATGTTCCCACTCCAGCCCGTGCTTCCGAAAAAGATGCCAGATGCAATGGCCTCTTTGCGTGCGAGAGCGAGGACACGATTGATGCGGTCACGGAATTTCGCTTGTTCTTGTTCATTAGCGTTATAAGCTTGGACCGTTCGGAGAGCCGAGAGGGATTCTTGGGCGACCTTGGTCATCTCACCTACCGCTTCTTGGGACTGGTTGGATAGTTTCTTGAGGTACCGACCATAGTACACCTGAGAGCAACCCCATGAATCATGTGCGATGGCCATAGAACGGAACAATCTTACTGCACCGAGCGATACCGGTGGAACGATGCCAAGCATCATAAATGTCAGCGTCGGCGAGATATAAAACATGGCACCAACTGCGTTGCGTGGTACATGAGCCATGGCACGACCGAATTCAAAGCGTACGCACGTCCGACAGAAGACATGATGACCGCACGAAGCCCATCTGAGAGATTCTGTGTGATGCTGAACGCGCACGTTAGTCCAGTGCAGCATATATGCACATTGTCACACACCTTTCGCCGACGATGCTCGAGTCGGCGCTCAGTCTACTGAGTACGTCGCCCTCGCCTTTCTCGACAAACTCGACTTCTTGGCGGAGTGCGGCTTCGTATGTGTGTTCGCGCAGTCGAGCGACGATCCGTTGACCTCGATGTGCGGCAGTGTCAGCTACTCCTTCCAGCGACCAGGAACGAGGTCGACCAGGACATACCGGACATGCGCATGAGGTACGATCGAGTGGCATTACAGGCTGCTCCGGTGGTAAAGGCCACGAGGACTATCCCCGAGGCTTGTAAGACCGAGAGCCCGTACGGTATATGCTATTCGCGTCCGACGCAAAAAGGGCGGCGAAGAGTCAGGTCGAGATGACGACGCGCGACAAGGGGTACGAGAACACTCACGGGATTGTCGGCGGAGAAGAAGTCGATGAGTTTTCCGACGGTGAGGGGGACGGTCATGGCGACCGAAGAAGATACAAGGAGGAGACATATGGCGAGGAAGAGCGGCTTTTTCTCGGGTTTTGCGAGTGCGACGACTTTGCGAAAGGACGAGCCGGAGCCGGGCGAGGGTCGGAGTGTTTGGGGGAGTAGACGGGAGAGAAGCCCGCGATGGACCGGTGGCGAGTGGGAAGCAAAGGGGCGTCGGGGAGAAAGAGGGACAGGGATGGGCAGGCGAAAGTGGGGGGGACGATGTCCGCGAAGGACGAGGCGAGGAGAGACGAGCAGCTTGTGCGACCTCACCACGCTCATGGACAAGACACTCGACCCGACCATCGCTACTCCGTCACAGTCGACGTAGTACAAGTCAATATATACCCACGTGACTTGGATTGACTACTTTCTACGTACAGCATTCCACAGTCGAGACACAGCACTAGTGCGCTCCTCGACACGCTGCGGGATGACTGGCTTTGCGAACGCGTCTTGGAAAGCAGACCGTGCATCAGTACACCGCGTCACCAAATCCACCACTCTCTTCTCCAACCACCGAACCATCATGCTCTCCCTTTGCCACACACCAGTCGTCCACACCGCCAACGGTCCCCGTCTCCCCAACTCTGACCCTTTTTCTACATCTGTTCCTCCAGGACCGCGTACGGGGCGAGGGCGCATACGATTCGCCATCACGATGTCCGTAAATATCCGATCACCAACGATCATCAATTCTTCGTCCTTGATCGGGGCAGGGAGTGTCGAGAAATACCCACGTATCAATTTGATGCATGAATACCCAGGTTTGGGCGAGTTGTGTCGCAACACGGGTACAGAGAGATGATGTGTAACGGATTCAGCCTGAGAATACGTTTGAGTGTGGGTACTATCTCACTCAGTGGACCTTACCTGAACTTGGCCTGCGTCGCGTTTCGTGCCAGCTGAATTGCTCACGATGATAACGTTTCCTTCACCAAAGACATTCCTGCATTCTTTCCAGGCATCCTGTCGCGAAATATGAGCGAATCTCAAGATATACGATGGGTGCGACTGACCTCGAGTTGCGGAACGAGCCGGTCTTTGTATGGTATCGTCTACACGTATATCAGACATACCCCAAGCTGGAGAGTACAAAATGACTTGCCAAACAATTGTCTTTATCAAAGACTGCACCGCGGTACCCAGCTCTCCGAAGTGCTAAAAAGTTCAACTGGCGAATGTCTTTGCTGCAGCAAACGAAACACCGTCGGTCAAATGCAAAGACGCAAACACATCGTTCTGACCTGTGACTATGACGTGAGGTAGAACGATGCGAGGATTCCAGAGGAGCTGAAAAGGTGCAAGTAGACCAGGAATGTTCAGCGGCATGTTCGTCACACAGCCACCTCGAGGAACAGTTTTAGAGGCCTCACTTCGGACTTTGCCGCTAACCCCTGTTCGTTCAACTCCTCTTGTACGATGGTACAGACGAGATCCCATTCAACTGAAAAAACAATCGAGCCAGCGCATTCTCTTGGAAATGACGCACCATTTCTATCCAGAGAACTACATGACCCAGCTGAGCTTCATCAACCACAGCCAGTGAACCTCGACGTGCTATTGCTCGTGCCTACATTTTCCTTCCCTTTGCGCTTCACTGCTAATCCACGAGATGATACCAGATTGCTGAACATGCCCACCCTCGCGATTTTTTGAGCCTTGCGCGCACATGCAGATATCTCCGGGAGCTCCTCATGGACCAATCCTCGGCGTTCGTGTGGAAGACGGCTCGTACACATCTCGAAGGCATGCCTAACTGTCCGGCCCACTTGACCGAACAGGAATATGCCCATCTCGCATTTTGTGCCCGTTGCTACGTACGTATGGACTCTGCCAGGGGGTTGAATGTCGTGACGTGTGCTACAGGGCTGTGGACGATATGCGGACACTGTTTTCTGGGAAATACGACGTAGGTATTGTTCAGATTGCAAGGCTTCACGGTAAGACCCCACGGATGTCCCGCAACACAGACTGTGGGTTTACGAACGAAACTAGGCTTTGTCATCTTTCATCGTGCCACGAGATCATACAGAAAAAGTATGTTCTGGGCATGGGACACCTCACGAGTAAAAAAGGTATGTACGTTGCCCGTTCATGTCACGCTGCTGCACCGCATTGCAGAAATCCCGTTCTGGGTCGACATAGAACAGATGCAATCGTTCATGGACGAGTATGAGCACTCCTCACAAAAGGAAAAATTGCTAGGTGACAAGCAGGAAAAGCTCGTTGCCATACGCGGCGTTTGTTAAAACGCATATTTTAAGCTTGTTTCCTGATTGGTTTTATAACAGGATGCCCGCCGATGCGAAATTTGGCACAGAATTGAACAGCAAGCGCTTCGGCAGGACCGAGAAAACAGGTTAGTACTTTTGTTTGATAATGACGATTTCTACTTTGACCGGGTCTAGCATCTTTGAGCATCTCAAGCAACTTGGGTATCAATATGAGATAGAATATTTTGGAGACTCTACCATTCGAGAATCCCGGAAACCCCTTTTCGACACCTCAAAACCGCTCACGGACAAAGGTTATTTTGCTTGCATGAGGTATGCTGCGGTTTTGATTCTTGATATACCAGAATGGGACCGAATTTGTCCGACGTGGCTGAAGGCAATGAACGATTTCCGACTGCAACGATTAGAAAGAAATGTTTACTACTGGCGTCGGCGCGCACTGAAGGATGAGTACAAAGCATTTGTGGCGTTTCCATCACCATATACACCGTCCTTTGACCTTCTCCCACACGTGGCCGACGTCGCATGTTTTCCGCCTTTTAGAGATATTATCAAGGCTCCCGAAGGAACTCCAATGAACGACAAACTATTCGAATCAGCGTTTGCACAGCTTCCAGAATTCGTCGATGAATGGAAGAAGAGGCTCGACGCTGAGGTTGCTGAAATGGTCCAGATTCCATCCCACTTATCTTTGAAAGACACTTTCAGTGGTCAAATCTCAACATCAAGTAACACAGTGGTTCCAGAATCATCCAAAGGTCCCGCGGACAAACTACGCCTGGCGTGTGCACTGTTCCGGGGAAGAAGTCCGGGTATTTTCACTTATCCTGACGTATTTCTCAGTTGTAAGGATATTTCTTATCCGAGCCGTGGTGAGACCGACTCTGGACGCACTGGGTCCGTCTGGGACCGATATGGCATCAAATACGTAGGGGAAGCTCCTTACGTCGTCCATGCCTGTGGGCTTGATCCAACTCTGGCCACGGAGCAAGACATGGAGCGCCGGGATGCTCGACTCAAGTGCCTCTGTTGCGGATGGTCGGGCTCCTGGGGGTGGAGAGAGGCGGTACGTCTCCCTTTTTGCGGCGTGAGGCAATCCATGGCGCTAAGCATGGATGTCGCATTATCGAAAATAGATATTGCATGCTTGTTTACATCATGCGAACCAGGCACGGTGGCAACTCGTCGATGACGACTCGGAGCAAATGAAAGCCATCCGGGGTGCCAGACTGCCTGGCGATAGGGGACCTACGGTGTATACGTCACGCTGCCTGCTGTGCCCGCCACGTGTAGGGGATGAAATGCGGTTCAACGATATGACACATCACCTTCTGTCGTGGTGAGTATTTTCATCATTCGTTCTCGTCTATCTAGGCGTGGCATTCATCATGGCAAACGTGGTAGCCACAACCTCAACATCGGACACTGGGACGTCCAGCAAGGCATGCACTACCAACCCATGGCCACAGCGGACCATCGTTCGGTGGTGCAGGTAGAAGAGCGCGACCAAGAAGAATTCAAGTTCAAGGTGGTATGGCACTTTCACCACCGTCAATGGTGATGATTTGATAGTGGTGCTCGTAAGGCGGAAAGGGGGATTCAGTGCTGTATGATCTCTTGCTGCCGTTTACAGTTGGCTGAGCGTGTTGCGCGGCTAAATGCGGATGACGTATGAATTCTTACAGGTAGTTGCAAAGCTCTTGGCTATATTTTCGATCCCTCGCGTACATCTATAAATTTGACTCGCTGAAGATCGCACATTGGACAAGCACCGCAAATGAGGCACGTATGTGGATAACGTATCGGTGCCATATCAGCGTCAGGTCGGATCTTGGAGGATGGGCATCGTCAACGGGATTATCCCGCTGTCCTCACTCTTCCCGTATCGCCCCTTGGAGCGCAGTCTGCGCCCGCCACCAGCTTGCCACATATATACCATTTTCGTCATGAATTTTTCTCAAGCCACGGCGCCCGTGGCTAGTTGGCCAGTTTGCCACCCAAGGGATCAAATCATGTGGACGTCAAATGCGTGTTCCATGATTAGCTGAGAGGTCACACCGTCCACTTTGCCTCGACACGGCGGAGATAGTCGGATAGAAAAGAAGTAAGGCTTGATATCCTCAGGGGTGATACCTGCGAGGTGTACTAGGATAGGGTCTCCATTGCCCGTTCAACGCGCGAATCTGGCCACTAGCCAGCAAAAACGCCAGTTTCCACGCCGCAGACTGGACCGGAAATTACTTCCGGGCAAATTGGAAAGTCGTGGGTTATCTAATGGCTGGTTCTCGTCCCAGTCGTCCCCGGCATCCAGCCTCTCTGTTCAGCAGCGTCGAGCGTCGAAAGTCGGTCTCCAGTCTTCTCCGTCTCAGGCAGATGCCAATGCTGCCTTCAAGTTATTGCTGGATCGACGGTTAATGATGACCGGTTGGTCGTCCGCACGCTGGTATTTTGACAGCAAGCTTTGACGGCGCCAATGATCTCCAGTCCTCTCTGCCACCCAAGACTTATCGTTCGTTCCTTGACGGTCGAAAATATATAGCAGGTCCACCGCGTTGTATTATGCCAGCGTAGGTATTTCAGGTTCAGCCTCGGCAGGTATTGTATCTTCTGAATGTCGTGATTATCGCCGCTCTGCAGCCTCTGCTGTGAATGCTTGGATGTAGTCAAGTTAGCTTGCCTCCGTCACAGTTAGTATCATTCATCTACCTTCGCTCAAGTCGCACCGTATGAGATCTCAATTACCGCCCGTGACCTAGCATATATACTTTCGGGGGACATCCTGGGCGCACTAACTGCAGTGTAAACATTGAAACGGATTGGATTTCTGCAGCTACGAATGCGTTGATCAGTACAAATAGTGAACATTCCTTCTAGGATCTCGATAGGATTTCAATAGAATTACTGTCGAGGAATTGTTGATGACTGGCAAACAAAATTCGATTGATCGAAGCTCGAATCAGCCTGTGGCAATGCTACATGTTCTACCAAATAGTCTTCCGACTTGAAGTCAATCTGAGACGTTTCTGCCTGATCACTATTGTACAACAGGAGAGAAGGCAATGTATATCAGAAGAATAGTGACGGTGCGTTAAGTAAGCTTCATCGACTCCCATAACGAGTGATGCCTCCTCCCTGCAATGCCTGGCGAGCATCAATCACCCTGCGTTCCGTACCATACACCATCACAGCGCCCGCACCCTTACATTCCTCATTATCGTTGATGTGCTGGTTGTAAACATCCTTCCGTGGAAATTCCTGGTCACAACCCTTGCAATGAAAACCCTCTCCGAGATGAACAGTCACGACGTGCCGGTTCATCGAGCCCTTGGTCATCACCTTGGCACACCCCTCCCACAGGCACTCCGCTGCGCCATTTGCGTGATCCTGCCCGACACTGTGCCATCTGCGAATGTGGGCACCGACACGGGATCTAGAGCCTGCGATCCACATCCCGCAAGGGTTGCTGGACACGGCCCACAGACATTGGTGGACGCTGATAATCCTACTGCCATGGCAGGTGCCAGAGTACTAGAGATCATCCTTGTCGATCCATAACCCTTCAACGTTGATGGCACAAGGGCGTTGGTGACGTTGAAGGCCTGAACTTTTCTTCCCTGTGGGTCGATAAATCTCGACCAGAGGTTGCCTCTCGTTATTGACGAAATTCGGGGTGTGCTCGGTAGCAAAGGAGGAAGACGATGCCACGGAATTGCTTCCAGGGAATGTGAGGTGGCCGAGCTGATGTACAAATAAGCACATTTATAGCGACGGAAATAGATTAGAGATACTGACGTCCGTATCGACATTTCCATGATGGTACCTCATTGAACTGAAGCCCGAACTCAACTCCGGAGCAGGTTGCGCATGGGGTATGAGTTGTGTGTTGACTGCTATACTGGCTGCCTGTGCACGACCAGAAGCAAGAATGTCCGTGAAACTGCTAGGACCAACTTCATTCGTGTCATCGAGGGAAAGTCATTAACAATAGATCGGCATACCGCTCGGGAGCGAGACATCTACATCAGGCCCCATGTCCACCAATGGAAACTGCCATGCCGAACGTGCACGCTGACTAATAAGGCTCGGCGACGGAGACCATTGTCTCGTGTCCGACAGAACAGACGATCTTCTTGAACTATCAATCGTTGTCACGCGGGGACAAAAGAGATAAGCTACCTGGAATCTTGACATAAAGCATGATCAACTGGTGTCATATGGCCACTTGCCGTGCGTCAGCGACGAGTAAGCCATGACACCTACTACTCACGTGCTCCCGCCCCAATGAACATAAACATCGGGACAAGTTCTTGGATCAGAGTGCATTGTGGATGGTTCCGGGACCAGCAGTCTATGGGAGTGATCCGAGCAAAGAAGCACGGGTTGTGGGAGAAGAGGCGACGACTTGGAGCTAGATGCCCACCCCTCGTCATCATATGCAAAACTTGAAGGAGAAGTAAAGCTAAGTGGGATACCAGAGATATCCGCGTTCTTAGTATTCATTCTGAACGAACAATACCCCTCGTCTGGAGGTCATTATATACTCACAGGAGTGTGGACTTTGGATTGATGTTGAGTCTTGCAACATCATAATATGCCGGATCCGATCCAACTGGACGTTATGAAGTAATATGAACTGACGTTGCAATGGTTCAAACGTTCAATCTCCGAAGTAGCATCTATCTGTCCCTGCCTGTTTCCACGGACTAGTGTTCCCTCTCACGTTCCCCTCTCACGTTGTTCGGACTTCCCTTATCCAATGAAGAATCAAAATCACCCAATCTCCTTTAACTGCCATGACTGAGGGAAGTAAAAGCATATTTATTAAGTCTGGATTGAGATACACGAACTCAGGCTGTCGAAGATGAGATGATATCTGATGCTTGCAACAAAGATTCACGAATCTGCAAACTTAGCCAAGGATACAACTGACCTGTAACTCGGTTTTGTATAACCTAGGTATGGCTCTTGACCGTCGTCTTTCAGTTACAGCTCTCAGATGGCTAGTCATCAAGGAACAATGTCGCAAATACTCAATATATGGATATCCTGCAGATCGGGTTTATATCGACTCTGCTGTTAGTCTTGTCATGAACTGGAGGAATGTAGTACGTCTGTCCAGCCAGTGGCAGCCACTCTGGATGTATTTCATATGGAAGCTGACTTGGAGCATTCAAATCGGTGCGAGCTCGTTCTTTTGATCTGAGTGAACAATGCTGAATTCCAACTCCTGCTGGCAGTGATCATTACCTTGATTCGAAGCGTCGCACAATCCCACAAAGAATGCTCGCCACATTGGATGCATCGCTTGTTCTGCAGACTTTGTATGCTGTACTGTTATCGTTGCACATTTTGCTGCTACTGACGGCAAACAAAACGTAGTCATGAGCCCGCTCCATGATGCTACGGTGTATTGGATGACCTTTTGGCTGTATCCTTGCGTCAAGTTTTCGTTTAAAGTAGTATTAAGTTCACAATTTTCTATAGCTATTAATAGACCCGTGGCATCGTAGGGTTGCACTACATACTAGTACATTCTTGGAGAAGTCGAAATACACACGGCAAAGAAAATCTCTGAAGAGAAAAGTACTTGAGAAACAGCCACGTTACGAATGTCCAATCAAAGCATTCTGACCCTCAGAGGGGCCAGAGACGGTGAGTCTGGCACTTACCATTAGCCTAATGCCGTCGGTTTACCTGAGGTAAACCGACGGTATTGGCTGCCGATGAGCCTAAATTGCCTCTGGCCACATTTTGGTGAACCCTGACTGGCTGACACTATACCCAAAGGAAAATCGGCAAGCAGGCCAATGGGCCGGCGGCTTCACAGAAACCAGCGGTAACGAATTCCTTATCTCATACGACTCATAAGCGGTGGCAATTTTGAGCAGGTCGTCATTTTGGACTTTGGAAATGCGGCATTGCAATCAAAAGGAGTCAGAGTGGGTATGTGTTTATATATCATGATACTGTTTAAAATTTGAACCACACCAACTTTAGGCTGCAAACACATGGTCGAACGGACATGTTTGTGATGTGTGGCGCCAAGTAAGCGTTGCATTCCCATTCGCATTACGATATTATTTTATTTACGTGGTATTCTGCCGCACGGTAGCAACGCGCGATCTTTCGTGGTCATCATGAACTAGGGTCGCACGAATCTCCATTTCGTGTATTATAAGAACCATGCATGGGGAGCGAAATTTCAGTGCGATTTCCGTACCATCTTGTTTCCCATGCACGCTCTTTTGTCGCTGATCCTCATCACCCTGGCTGTCGTAGACGCAAGTCCGGTCAGTCGTACCACTGGCAAGGCAGCTCTCAATTTTATTACCAGGATCAATGAGCATGGAACCCAGAAGATGGTTGAGAACGACCGCGCTCGTGCCCAAGCTATGAAATCGGGAGGTCAACTTGGTAGACGCAGCATTTCGTTCAACGTCCAGAACAACGACGTCAGCTACACTGCTGAGGTCGGAATTGGCAGCCCTCCAACCAATTGTACGTAGATCAACGTTTATCATGCAGGTGGGGGACTTGAGCGTTAACGATCACAGACACGCTCCTTATCGATACTGGAAGTGCCAACACCTGGATAGGTGCTAATAAGCCATACGTTAAGACTAGCACCAGTCGAGATACTGGGGAGACTGTTGTATGTTTTTATTTTTCTCCGAAACTCATTGGATTTAATGAGAAGTAAAGTCGGTGAGCTACGGCTCTGGAAAATTCGCCGGAGAAGAATGGACCGATACGGTGACCCTCGCCCCTGGCCTGGTAATAAGCACTCAATCCATCGGAGTGGCTAGCTCGTCCTCTGGGTTAAATGGTGTTGATGGTATTATCGGTGTCGGACCTACCGACTTGACAAAGGGTACAGTCAGCGGCGTGGACGAGGTTCCTACGGTGTCAGACAATCTTCGTTCCCAAAATGCAATTTCCGAGGAGGTACTCGGGATCTACTTTATCCCAGCGGCCGAAACGAGCAAGAGCGGAAAGCTCACTTTTGGTGGCTATGATGACACCGCCACACTTACACCCCCGCTCTACGTTCCACTAACGAAGACCTCCCCTGCGTCAGAGTTCTGGGGCGTCAACCAGTCAGTCAGTTACGGTTCCGACACCATTCTGTCGTCTACCGCTGGTATCATCGACACTGGCACTTCCTTGATCCTCCTTGCCACGGGTGGGTGACGTGTCCTGGCCAATATCATGCACTGACATCTTGCCCCGGCACTCGCAGATGCATTCCAGGCATACCAGAACAAGACCGGCGCTACCTTGGATTCCGCCACCAGCCTCCTCAAGATCACCTCCGATCAATATGCCCAATTGCAGCCGCTTGTGTTCGAAATTGGGGATATACCATACATCCTGACGCCCAACGCACAAATCTGGCCTCGTTCCCTCAATACAGTGATCGGCGGCGTCTCTGACGCGATCTACCTCGTTATTGCTGACATTGGAACACCATCTGGGTCTGGCCTCGACTTTATTAATGGGTTCGCATTCCTGTATGACACCCATTTACCTGAAACCATAGAGTTGACGGATCCTTACGGTTTTGTTTCACAGTGAACGCTTCTACAGCGTGTACGACACTACTAATCAAAGGGTCGGCTTTGCCATGACCTCATACACTCTTTCCGACGTTAACTAGAGGTCTTCACCTCGATAGCTTCATTTGTTCCATCTAATTGTGTCGGGATGTGTCAAAATTGGGAACTAGTCAAGCCCTTGATATTCTCCCGACAAAATACGCTCCTTCGCATCAAGTACATCTTTGATCTTCGACCATCATCCTGTATGGAATATACCCGCATAGTTACCTAACACTTGTCATCGATTCATCCTTCGTAGCCCTTGCATGTGGCTGTGTCATTCGGCCGTAGTCAGTGTGAATTACCGGTCCGGTGGACAGCAGTGCCAGAACATCGTAGGGACTCTTTCTAAGTGGAATGTTTTCGTTGCCGCCGCAGTAACATGCCCATAATAGTGCCTTACATAAGTGGAGAGAGTTCGCCGCCGGCGTTCGGAATGGCGCTGCAGCGGTCACTCAAGTCACATAGGGTAAATCTCTATACTGTAAGAACGTCTCTCGCGTCATGCGGTGAGGAGCTGATCGGAGCTGATCGCTTGGTACGCACAGCTGCTCGCGGCAGATTTTCTGTGCTTGTGAAATCGAATGCCTGTTTTCATTAGTAGTAATAGTATCGCAATTCTCAAGTGAGTACCATCAATCTGCTCATAGGGGATGTTGCTTCGTCACTCGTTAATGAGATACTGAGGAATCTACACAGAAGCAGCGACTCTGGATCTCCAGTACGTTCAAGTCTCTGCTGGGCCCGGGATCCAGACCTCGACGTTTTCATCTGCAAGTCTGCTCGCCGCCTGGTCCTGGCCCTGTCCAGCCGAGAGGCTATAAGCTAAGAATTCGTTCTTCGCTTTGTCGGTGTCTCAGACCGGAGCATTTCTCGTTCACCGTCTAGTTACCAGACTGTGGATGGCCGGGCCTTATAGAATCGTTATGCTTCCGCTGGAAAAATCATCAACGGCATTCAGCGGTTTACCGTATCGTGCTTGGACTGCAGTCTGTGCCTGCCACCAAATTTCCAAACAGGCTATCTCATAGTGAAAATTTCTCAGGCCACTACGCCAGTGCAGGCGAGTTACCACCCTGGATGCTGAAGACTTCACGTGGATGTCGGATGTATGTTCCGTAGATGGCTGAAAACTCGTACTATCCCTAACCTCGTTACATTTTCGTGGTGAAGATGACTGTCTAGATATGTCGTTCAATCGTCGGTGCACGACCATTCTGCCAATTAAAAGGAGCAGTATAATGAGATATTTAAGGTCTGTTGTATCCTCTCTTTTAGTCACCTTTCTGATCGTCATCAACACCACGCATGCATAGCAGACGCTGAATACAGCAAGGTTCCTTGCGTTGTCCGCCCGTGCGGGCTAGTTGCACAGCGGACGGGGTAGGCCGTTCGGTATCGCTTCCCCTACAGTGAATGGGCGCCATGAACCTAAGTATCTCCTGCTCTCCGAGGGATCCATAATGGACAGATCTCGTGACTCATCTGGAGGACCGGTCACCGCCAGGCTGATGGTGACCCTGCCCGCCTGGGCAACCAACTTGAACGTAGCGCTGAGGGCGACTGCTGAAATTATGGTTTTGTCCGTCACTTTGACGGTGCCTTCAGGCTGGACCACCCTCCGGTGACCAGTGGTAACCAGATGATCGTCCTTCCACTGAGGAAATAATCAAGCCTTTTTATCGCCACGGCATCACGCATTGGACCGCAACCTGGGCCTGTCACCAAAATTACCACCACATAGTTTCTCATGGTAGTGTTTTCTCAGGCCACTGCGCCTGTGGCATGCGAGTTGGCATCTGCCACTGGAGGTATTCAAAATATCAGTGTACGTCAAATGTAGGTTCCGTGATTGGCAGAGACCTGGTCGTACTAAGCGGCCACGTTACGTTTGCACGGTCGAGATGACCCTTTAGGTATGTCATTTTATCACAGGCTTGATATACTGGGCTACTAGGATAGGGTTCAGCGTCTGCTTGGCGCGGGTTTATTTACATGCCAGCGAGGATGCCAGTTCAACGCCACATGCTGTGGGCTGCGGACTGGAAATTAATTACGGATAAGTAGGGGGAGGTTGGTTGTCATCTAATGGCTATTTTTTGTCTTCTCACCTGGCTGCCCAGTCGCCTTCACGTCGAAACCTCCGCGGTCTATGCATTCTCTCCGTCTCGGTCTCGTGCTAATACCCTCGTCGCTGTACAGATAGTCAGCAATGTCTGGTTAGTCCTCGTCACACTGCTGCTGTGAGTGCAATAGCTTCAACATCATGGTCAAGACTCCGGTAGTGTCCTGCTTCGTCTGCTTTAATCTAGTTCAGGACTTATCGCTGCGTGGATGGTCAATGATATATGGTTGGTCGATAAGGTGTGTTATACCATTCTCATGCCTCGGGTATGGCATCTCTCGGGGCACCGGTGAGAAAGTCAATCAACATCACGAAACCGTCACGCCGTGATGGTCTATTAGCATTTCAATTGATCGACTCGGACTTCAAGAATTTCACGTGTCTCCACTCCGGAATTCAGGCTATCAAGAGCTGATCAGCGGTCATACTACCAAAATTCGATCAGATACAAGAATATTTGTTACAGGTACAATTTTAACATCTTGGCGGTGTCGGATTAGCTTCCCGTTGGAGTTATATTCATCGAATGTATTTTGTCGTTGCACATGTGTCGTTTCCCCTCTGGAGAGCAAAACACCCCGCGAAACTTGCGGCATATGTCGAATACTGACGGTGGCTAAGATCTGAATCTAAGACCTGGTACGTTCTAGTCCAACTTGGACGAAGTTCATCGACCCTGTACTACTAGCAGTTTTCACAGTGGACCAGGGAACTTGCTAACCATAACAAAGACGACATACAAGCTCACAACTCTTGCAAATGGATAATCATTACATTCATAACGTCAAAAGGGGCGGCGAATCTATGTACAAAGAGGATAGGAAAAAGCAGAAAAATCATAGAGTGCCAAACTCTATCGACCCGCATGGTGAATCATGCCTTCTCGGTGCAATGCCTGGCGCGTGTCGATCAACCTGTGCTCTGAACCATACACCAGCTCAGCACCCGCATCCCTACACGCCTCACTGTCCTCCAGATGTCGATTATGGACATCTTTCCGTGGAAATTCTTGGTTGCAACCCCAGCAGTGAAAGCCCTCACCGAGATGGATAGTCACGACGTGGCGATTGATCGAGTCCTTGAGCATCGTTTGTGTGCACCCCTCCCACAGACATTCGGCCGTGCTATTCACTTGCCGCCGTCTAGAATGCCATGTACGGATGTGAGCACCGACGTGAGATCTGGAACCCATGATCCACATGCCGCAGGGACCGTTGGACGCGTCCCATCGACATTTATGAACGCTGATCGTACCGCTGCCTTGTCTGGCGCCATGGCGAAGATCTTCTTTGTCGATCCACAGCCCTTTGATGTTGATTCTACAAGGACGTCTAGAACGTCGGTGACCTGGACCCTGCCTCTCTGGGGCTCGATAAATCATGGCCGGAGGTTGCCTCTCGTTACTGACATAATTTAGGGCGTCTTCGGTAGTGTCAGAAGAAATCGGTGGGAAACCACCTGCAGAGAGTTCGAAGGGACCAAGCTGATGTAAAAATAAGCATTGATATCCATGGATAAAAATGAGACACTGACGTTGGTGCCGAGATTTGCATGACGGTCCAACATTGAGCCAAAGTAACCTGAACTCAGTTCCGGAAGGGTTTGCGTTTGCAGCATGACTTGTGGCGTTTGCGCCTGTGTATGACCAAAAACGAAAGTCTCTATGAAACCATGGAGTCACCTGATTCGTGTCATCGAGTAAGGGCATACCATCCGAAAGAGCTTGCGAGACATGAGAACCTATGTCCACCAATGGAAATTGCGCTTCCAAAGTTACACGTTGACTTGAAAAGCTCAGCGACGGAAGCCAATGCCTCGCGTCTGACAGAACATGTACAGAAGGCCTTATTTCGGGTTATCAACAATTGTCGTCACACCGAGACAAAACCGATGATTACCTGGTGTCTGGACCTAAAGCAAAATCTATGGGTATCGAAGGACTACTTGTCATGCGTTAGAAACATGTAGACATTCTCTCCTGCCACTTACTCGTTTCCACCTCGAAGAAAACAAGGATGGTGCGAAATACTTGGGTGAGAATGCGCTGTAAATGATTCTGGTAATCCATGGGAGAACGAGTAATCGAAGTAAAGCGGCATGGATTGAGAAGGGGCCAGAGACGACGACGTGGACTGGGAAATAGATGAAAGCGCGTTCCACTTATCATCCGAAGGGAGGAGCAGGAGGAGCACCGGCAAATGGGATATCAAAGACGTCTGCCTTCTTAGTCCCCATGTATGGGTCTAAAACCTTCATCTTGAGCCATTATATAGCCAGTTGGGTTTAGCCTCGCTGAAATCAAGCCTGAGCGGGGAGCAATCGGTGATGGACGGTCAGGCCCAATTTATTCCTGCTTGAACCCGAAACGGGTAGCTTGGTGTATCCATGTGGGAATCTAACAGTTTGGGCCCCAACGCGCCCAAGGTTGCCGAAATTTTCAATTCCACTTTGAATGGATCATTACACTGGCCAGCGGGAATATTGCTAGCGGAGTTGGCCCGGGCGCATGAAAGTGCCACAAAATAAACAATCTGAATCTGGCACCTTGGAACTGCGGCCGACATCTTGACCGCAACGAGTGAGTGGTGTGGAAACGGTGACATAAAACTTTATCTTCCGCCTGTTACGCTCTAAAACCGGAGATTTAGAGGAGTTAACGGTCACAGGCGACTTCTCTAA
>JBBPOE010000422.1:0-24522 GCA_038091295.1 Tylopilus felleus | reverse complement strand
TATTCCTGTGTGTGATGCCATCACCCATGAACAGAGCGTGATGAGGTGCTGGAAGGCACGCAATGCATGCATCCCTGCAATACAAGCCTCTTGCTTGGAAAAGTAGCTGCATACCTCACATCAGAAGGCACAGGTCTGAGTATGACATTGGGAGGATAGCTGACAGGAAGAGCCTTGAACACCTGTGTGATGAGCCTATCCAACTCAAGCCATTTCACAACGAGATCAGTGTGGGTGGAGAACAACTCATTTGAGGGAACAATGGGTATATGTATGATTGTAATAATGGAGGCAGCTGAAGACCGTTCCAGTGTGCAACAGACATTGGGGAGCATATGAAAGATGTGGATAACGGGAAGACATCAAACACATCTTCCCAATATTCATAACAAGGTAGGAGCTGGTAGCTTCCTGTGTCTGCAAACAGGCCTTTCCCTGTTTTTTTACAGATACTATACAATATTGTCTATGTGTCCTTTTAAGTCCTACGTCAAATCCAAGTGCAATCCAACATTCCATACATCTCTCACATTATCCACACGTTATCCGCATTGATCGCATTATCTATGTCAAACTAACAAGTGACTGACACTTCATTTGCATTTGGTTTTGCCTTCCATTTTCATTTCATTTGTATTCACTTGTTTCCTGTTACTTTCTACGGTCATCAGTGAGCTCCTTGCGACACTCAGATATCCATGATCTAGACTCTTTGGTTTTATCAGTCTCGTATGTGTTCCCCTGTGTCCTTGTACTTGTTTGCACTACCCCTTCTACTTCTCCAACCTTGAGCTGCAATCCCTTGGACAAGTCATACTTGTGCCCTCTTTTTCTGATTTGTTGTGTTGTGACTTCCCTTAGGATCTCACTAGCAGCCAGGTTTCAATCACCACAACGACAATTGTCGCAGTGTGAGGAACGTCAAAGACACTACCAGCTTTGCATGTGGTCATGTGAACTTCAAGTTTTGCACTAGTCACATGGGTTATAGTATTAATTAATGGTTTTCTAAAACACCTTAGGTCATGTGATTTGGTTCACACAGTGTGGAGCTATGGCCATTATGCTACAACATGTCAAATATCAGATGAATACATATATAGATCAAAGTCAAAATAGGTTAGGAAAATTCCGGAAAAATACTAATAAATACCTGAAAATATTGCTGAATAGGGGATGTGGCTGTGCATCGGTTGTGACTGGTTATAACTGGTTTTTCAAATCTGTGAAACAAAAAGACTGAAACTGCAACTGGATGCTGTGTGGTCCGGTTTTTTTCTGGTCCATTCTGGTCCAGTTGGCAATCTTTTTCTGGTCCTACAACTGGACCTTTAAACATTACAGGTAGTGGTGACATTGTCTGCAGTAGAAGGCTGCCTGTGGTAACCCACAGGTAGCAATGGGGAGACAATGTCTACTGTTTGCAGTAGGGAAGACATTGTCTGCAGTAGGAGGCTGCCTATGGTAAACCATGGGTAGCGATGAGGAAACATTATCTGTGGTAAACCATGGACAGCGACAAGCTACTCTCTATTGTTTGACACCTGGGAGTGAAGACACCAAACTCGCAATCTGTTACATCCCATTCTGATCTCCTCCGATCCATCTTCAGCTGTCTCTGGCCTACAGTAACTCCAAAAACCCTTTCAATGTTTGGCCTAAATGCAGCGCGCAAAGTGTGACGCAAACAGGGGAGGATCCATTTGTAGCCAAGAGCAAGTACTTTGTTTGATTCCACTAAAGCTAAGCGATATTCCCACCCCTGTTTGCGTCGCGCTTTGCATGCTGCGTTTAGGCCAAACATTGAAAGGGTTTTTGGAGTCACTGTAACTCCCATACTCCCTTTATCTAGGCCACTCGGACTTCATTATGGAGCTGACATCTTTGTATCAGATCTTCTTTAACACCACTTTTCATATCTCCATATGTCTCCTTCTTCTTCTAGTTACTCCTTATGTTCCTTCTCCATCTTCCCTGACTTATGTTCCATTCAGTCTTTTTGGTACAACCCTATCCTCTATCCCTTAGCCACAACTCCTTAAGTCCTTGTCCCTGTTCCTTCTCCTTATGTCCTTCTCTTTATGTCCTTTTCCTTATGATCTTCTTTTCCATATTCCGATCTCTGATCTGAACCTTGTAGTATATATACTTTTGTATCTCCGCCATGTAACCTCAGTATGGATATCATCTAAATCAGCTCCTCACTCTAGTCCTCATCTCCTCTGATATCCTCCACTCCTAAAGACTCTCCCCTCTACCTTGAACCTCCGCTCCTATGTCCTCCAGAATCTGAGGATACGAGATTGACAAGGGCGTAACACATATGTCTTGTGCCGACATCCTCATAAGTCCCCATCTCCACTCTCCTCCATTGGACCTCTGGTCCACCCTTCAGACCTCCGCCAGACTTGTGCCTGGAGGACTGGATCTTAAAGTTTAAGTTATTTTGTATGAGTGGTCTGCTGCTGAATCACTCCTAATGAGTGAAAAAGTGTTCCAGAACTGCTTCTTGTGAGGATTGGTACCCTTTTAGTGATGTGAGCATACTGCAGACTGTCCAACAGAGAAGGCTTACCACATGAACTCTGGATATGTTCCTTGTCTGTGTTGACAGGTAGCGTGCAGGCAATGCCAGATTGAACATTGGATGGTGCTTGGTATAATATCTGGGAGGAAGGTGCTGGTTGTACATTCTGCAATTGGTTGCACTGGAGCTCCTTCAGGGTCTCGCAGGCTGTGGCAAGTTCCTTCTCTTTAGTGTCAATCTCGGATTGCAGTGCCTTGGTCTCTCTTGTATTTTTCCTGGCTCTCTGACATCTGAGGACAAAACAGCTGTGTCATTGCAAAGTTTTTCGAGCTCTGCCAATCTGATAGCATCTGATTCTTGTGGACTTCTTTAAGCTGTGCAATTCGGTCAGACGACTGACAGGGTCATCAATAGAGCATGAGCAACCATAAAAACTAGTTCTCAAGCCATTATAGCTTGGGAAGCAGATAGGCAACTCAGAGTTACTGCCATGTGCAGGGGATTCAGAAAAATCTGGCTGCACATGACACATGACCTCTGGTTGAACTATCCCATCATCTCATCTCATTTCAACCTGCTAAGTCCTCTTTGAACTGCTGACAACTGACTCTACATACAGGCCAGCTTGATCTTAAGTTCACAACAAAGAGGGAATTCTCCTCATCTTTATGGCCCACTGGTATTGTTGCTCAGGTTGCTTGTTTCAGTTCGCTCTCCCATATCCTGTGCTGTGATGGTCTCTCATTCAAACTGCTCAGTATTTTCTCATCAGGTAATATGTGTGCCACAGTTACAAAAAAACTACCTCGTTGCACATTCACTTGCTCAAAATCCAGTCTTCGAGACTTGAGACATGACCTTGCATCCAAACACTGCCATCTCACAAGTGACGTCCTTCAATACCCTCTACTTGACCAATACCATTGGCGTGTACTCCTATACCCCTCTGCCAACACGATCACCTTTTGACCATCCAGTCTTTGAGACTTGAGAAACAACCTTGCATCCAAACACTGCCGTCTTGCAGGTGACCCTCTACTTGACCAACACTGTTGGCGTGTACTCCTATAATGATCACCTTGTTACCCATTCACCTGCTTGAAATTCAGTCTTTGAGGCTTGAGACATGACCTTGACAGGTCTGTCACTATTCACTGGTTGGTTCCCATGCCAATTTGCCATTTTTCCTCACTAATTGCTGCTTTTACCTCACTACTAATCTTCAGAGCAATTGTAGTACAGTGTGCTGTTTGTCAGGGTGCATCTTGCTGACTTGGATTATTTCTGCATCACATCCAGCCCTTATTCACACAATTACCATCAAGTCACATCATCCTCAATCTTTTACCACAATTTATTAGAACTCCTTCTATTGTAAGTGGCATCATTTCCAATGCAGACAAGTCAATCTAATGTTCCACTAATTAGGCATGCTTTGCATCTTTGTTGTTCCTGTACCTAGGTGAGTTATACTATGCTCAGTAGGTTTTTATCATCATTTTGCTGCATCCAGGAGCTGCCTTGGCACACAATGTCCAATTTAGATTCTAGTAGTTGGTTACTGACAGGTCATTCATTTCAAGGTTTTCTCAGGGAACAAAGAGGCTTCACCAACTGAGGGTATGTTGAAATAATATGTGATGCTTGGTAATACACTTATGCTGCATAGAAGAGGTTGGTACCACACTTTACCAGATGGAAGATGACGATGCAGGTCCTTTTTTTTCTGCCTTGGTTTTAATTTTTTTGAAATTTATATATTAGCTATGCAATTGGACCTGGAAGAAGGAGAATTGGTTGAATCTACAAGTCATTCAAAGTTGACTAAAAGTCAAGCAGGAGGCTTTGTTTAGTGAGTTGTGTTCTTATGTTATTCTACTAATGTTACCAATAGCGAAGGTTGCAAAAAGAAAGACAACAGGTCAAACAAAGAGTTGAGCTTCAAGGGATGTATGATCATGGGATTGCTGATAGAATGCATCAAGTAAGAATATGTTATATTTGCAATATGTATCTTGACATCAATGCCTTGTATCAGATTCTCAAGGCTCTTTATATGGGGGATGATATTCACCTCCACAATGTAGCTAAGAATCCAGAGCTACTGACACTTTGGAAAACAGCTGAAGCCAGAAATAGAATACCTCTATGCTTCAATGATCCAGAGATTCTACAGTCCAATCCAAAGTGGGTTTTTGAACCTGGCATCCATCTTTGCATTCACCAGGAGTCCAATGAGGTGATATTTGCAGCTAGAATCAGGTGGGTATTTTTTTCTTCTTCTTGAAATTTATCTTTAGCTACTTTATTTTAGTTCTTGGAACCAGATGTCTATGAATCAAAGTTTATATACTCAAGAAACACTATCCATATTGATGGATTGGGCATCTGCAGTTCCGTCCATAACCAACAATGCTGTGAGTTGTTTGTTATTCAATAAGCTCTACATCTAAGTTTTAAACAGACTCAACAAGGCACCAAAGGTCCCCATGGTGATGGCATCAAGTTTGCCAAAATCTATGATATCATGAAAGCAGTGGGATGGCATCATTTCTTTGAGAGGAAAAAAACATTGTTGCATATGCACCACTGCCAATACAAGGGGCTTTATCTATGTTTGTTTTTATTTTATCATTGAATATTGTTCACTAAAAAGAACATACATAGCTATCAAAGTACAATTCCTAAATTACCTCAAGTGGCTGGCATGTACAGGAATAGACTATGCACCCTTATTTCCCATGCAAGCAGACAAATGGTGGAGGAATATAGTGGTCTCCTGCTGATCCCAGATCCTCTGGATCATTTTTCTCACAAATGCTCTGATGCAACTTCCATTTTCAGACCATGGGAAATGAAATTCTGCTTTCTTCTTCCTTTTTGGAAGTCATTTATTTTCCTTTTCCATTTTAAAACCTCTTCATTACTTTATGTTTTGTTTCATCTGTCTAATGCCTTATCAGTGTGGCAGTTGTCCACCTTCAACAACAGGAACTTGTACTCCGGTCACAGAAAGAAGTGCATTTCCACTGCCTCCTTTGTAGCCCACATTGGCCAGGCTATTACCCTCCAGCACAATAAGCATAGAGTCTTTCTGTCCTATTGCTCTGACCTCAAATATCCTCAGCCCAATAATTTCGTCACTGTGGATAGCATACACAAGCACATGAAGAAGCTGAAGTCTCAATGGCTAGGTCCTGAGGAAACACAACAGGTAACATGCCCTCCTTCCATTTTGTTTTGTCTGATAGTCCTCGCTAACTCCTCCTTTCTTATGTTGTTCTTCCCCCCCCTCCCCCAGACTCTGAGGAAAACCAGAATCATTGTCAATGCAACATCAGAAAGAACTGACTCCAAATAGCAATCAATGTCATGAATGCAGAGGACAAAGTGCTAGAAGGCAAAAAGAACATACCAGGAGACATGGCACATATATTCAGCAGGGATGATGAGTAAGTGCACAAAGCAAACATTTGGCAGTGACATGATGGACTGACAGGGGCTTGACATCAGTGTTGTCATCCAAGGAGAAGACAATGTCATGTGGTATGGGTTGATACAAGACATCAGAGTTCAGTATTTGAACAAGACTTATATATGTTCTTGTCTCAGTCTGATAGAGGTGAAAGTACTGATTACCATCTCAGAAGGCACAAATAGCCACATGGTCCTATAGAAAGGGTGAGATACCTGGAAATAGTGAGTCTTGGATATGTCATGTCATGCAAACTACCTACTAATTAACATACAGCATTGGTCCTAAGGTGTTGGAGCTGGTGATTTCTGATCATCTAGACATCATTCCTCCTAAATAAATTATGGGTGAGTCACTTTGAAACTTGATTATATTCAGTCTGAAATGAACATTTGAGATAGCTCTAGCAGATAATATGCACTTCATAAAGGAGGATGTCAGTGGTTCATGTATAGGATGAGATGACCTGTATATGCATTGGTCAATGAATCTTACAAAAGGGAAACCTGTACTGAATGTATGACAATAAAAGATTATTCAGAGAAATACGACTGATTTGGCATGACTTCTTAGAATATTTTCAATGCTTGTCAGGTTTATAAAATAGTTTCCAATCCAGACTAAGATTAGCAACACTACTGCCATGGGTGAAAACATTGGTTACACTGCAAATGCTTGCAAAGCCTGCTGAAAGAAAGCAATGAAATGCACGAGCTCAGAATGCAAATCACCAAGGACATGGAGCTTCTCTTGGATAAGGATCTCATCAAGCTTCTGTGCATTCCAACATTCCAAGGCAGACATTATGGTGTGGTAGGATACAGAATGCTGACATTGGCTATTTGGAAAAGCTTTTGAGAAGCATGTGAAGCAGAGAAGAAAGCATTGGGTTTGGATTTACAGGATCATATCACACAGGATGTGATGGTACAAGTGAAAAGGTCATACATGTATCATTGTCCCATTTGACTTGCACAAGAAAAAAAGTGGTATCTATAGTATAGTTGGCTATGTATGTATATATTAATCAATTCTTCTTCATTGGGCCACATTCATACACCAGGATCATGAATCCTTTCTTGGAATTGATGTTTACATCCTTCCCATCCTTCTTCATTGCTTGCAGATGAAGACCCAGCTGTGTAGTATCTTTCACAAAGTTTTCCCATAGACAATGTAAACAGACATCACAGGCAGAAGGAGAGAAATGAAGGTATATGAAAGCATCTAGAGGCAACAAAGTTACTCTTTTAGAACACAGCTGGTGACATCTGCTTGTTCTTGCATGCTGACCAAATATATAGGCCTAATTACCTGTGTAACACTGCCAAAGGGTGCCAAAAAGGTCAGTTCAGGAGCAGGAGACAGAGATGAAATTGAGGAAGTGTTGTCATTTAAAGTGAGTGAAGGCTGTTCTACAAGAGCACAAGTGAAAAAATATGTAGCTTGTTGTCAGTGTGCATATGACACTGGAAACCACTGAGTGATTTGGCAGTGGACAACATGAATTATTCAGCATCAGGGAAGACAGCAAGAGATGTGTTAATGGCAATGTCCCTCCCTCTTGAGTTGCTTGTATAACATCCTTTTGTAAAAGCCCTTGCATAAGGTCCTGAAGAAGAGAATCTGATGAGCTATTTTATCTAGAAACAGTTGACTTGATGAGCACAAAGCACCAGCATGTGGTGACTTTGGTCAAAAATCGAACCAGGCCATTGGCTAAACAAATGAAATGGCTTTGGTTTTTGAAAGGAAAGAAGCTTACTGCTGATATAGAATTCTTCTAAGTGAACAAAGAACATTCTAAACCTGACCAGTTTCAAACAAGCTTGTCATTGCTTGTTTATCCAATGGCTTCATCATGGTATACCCCATCCAACCAGTTTTTTTGACTTCAACCATGAATGCATCAAACCTAGAGATTAAAAAAACTCAAGGTCTTCAAACAACGCTCAATAAGGCGGTGTATTCTCTGAGCAATGCACTTTGGGTCCTTTCATCTCTGTTCTGTCCTCCTTTGTTGTGCATTTTTAGGCTTAAAGCCTGCAGGAGTTGGCTGAATTTCAGCTGCTGAAATTTGACTGGCAGCAGCTGCAGCAAAGAAGGATTTGTGTTCAAAACTGGCTATGAAAGGCAAAAAGCTCACAGAAACTAGGATTATAACTACAACCAGCAGTAACATCTTTGTTGCTTTTTAGAACCCCTTCTATGGCAAGCATGGCAATGATATTGGTTGGTAAATTCATCAGCTCCAGCTCCCTCCTTGCTAGCAACTTTAGTTACTGTATCTGATGAAAGAAGTGCAGCAGGAAAAGTGCTGAAAGAGATGCCAGCTCATTCAAGCTCAACTTTACTCCTGTCAAATAAGAAGTGAATGCAGCTAGATTGGTTGCATGAAAACCACTTGCCTTTTTTAGGTGGGCTGGATGCTGGGAATGAGATGCTGTGGGTTAAAGATGCCTGATATACCTCAGCTTTATGCTGAAATATGCAAGGTCTTAGCAGGGAAGTCTCTGCCCACAATTTTGAGAACATCACTACTGGAGCTGCCTTCTTGGCCAGCAGCTGGCAGAGTATTGGCTGTAGTGCTTTGGCAGAATGCTTGCATCTCTGCCTTGTGATTCAGAGAAGGGGGGGTGACCCCCTCATCTGCTGGCCTGTCCTCCTCATAGTGCTGCAGTGTATAATACATCTATAGACTATAAGATAATTATTTGTAGTGCTCATATATTAGTATAACAGAGACTGATGTCTAGTACATGGGCAAGTTGTCAGATCAACGGGTTATTCAGGCACTTTGTGATCTAGCTTGGTACCAATGCTGCCATATGACATGCCTTCCTTCCCTTTTATTTATCACATCTGCACATGATGCTCTCCCCTGCCTTGTCCTCAAAAAGATCGCTGCTCTGTCAAGTTGGTGAATGAAACACCATTATTCATCTCCCCTCAAATCCTGCCTGCCTCTCTGCCATTCTGTTTCTTGTCAGAACAGTCAATTCAAGGGTGTGTCCATTTGCAAGTGATGTTGATTCTCAGGTACAGCTAGGTGGAGCACCATGAGGCTGCCTACAATGGGTCTACAGTGGCCTGATCTAACTAAGTGAGGGCAGGTAAAGAACTAAGGCAGTCTCATGGTGTTACGGTTTTTCTCCGCTCTTATTCTTCCCTTGTAACACTTACTATGTTAACGTTTCTTAGTACCGCTCAACCGGTACATCTTTTCCTTTCTCATTTGTATAGCTTCGCACTGCTCTTCACAGCAATGCGTATAGCCTCACTCTTCCTATTCCATCGTAGCTATGTCTTCTTTCCTTCTTTGTACGCAGTGCCTCTTGGTCTGTGCGCACTCTCTTATAGTATAAATACCTCGTCCGTTCCCATGTAACTCTAAGCTAGTTCTACGCAATCACACGCATAGTAACTTGCAACCGCATTCTCGAGTGAGGTTGATCTCGAGTCTAGCGCGACTTCACTATAAGACACCATCACTAGTCTTCGTGCTACTACTGAGTGCATGTATCTCGTCTCTTCATAGTCTTCACGCTACTATTCAGAGTGCATGCTTGCTTGTTCTACGCTACGCGTAACACATTGTCTGTTATTGCTCTTTTTCCTTGGCAGCAGAGACCTCGGGAGTCCAAGTCTGAGTGAATCACCATGCTTGCCTGGCCAAGCAAGGGCAGGTGCAGAACCAAGGCAGAAGGTGCCATCACTCCTTATTTACTGCTGCCTTATAGCTTGTTCTGATCACAGCAAAGGCTGTGTTCCCTCAATTTCACTTCTGTGCAACCTGGAACACCATCTTCTGGTTTCCATAAACAGCCATACACCAATGAGGTCCCTGTCTCCTCTGCTCACTGCCTTGTGTGTGAGAATTCTTGCTGTCTCAATTGATTTGCATTTAGCACTACCACATTGATGATCCAGTGTTTCCAGTTGGATCTTCCTTCAAGTCACCGCCTTAATACCCCTTTGAGCTACATCACCATTAGCGATCTGCCATATTCAGTATGGCAGACCACTATAAATTTGCTCACCTTTACAAAACATATATAGTAGTAAGCTCACTTGATTACTTTTGTAGACTCAACAATGGTTAATGACTCCAAGTGCAATCTACTTGCCATGCCTGCCATTCCCTGGCCAGTGCAATAAACCAATTTAGCAGCAAACAAAATTGGTAAGATCTAACTTCTATATCACCCATAAAGCTTACCATTCGTTGAAAGCTCAATTCTTTGCCCTCCTTGACAATGCACTAGCATCCATTTCAGTAAAACATAACAGCAATCTTGTTGAAGTGTTTCAAGCACTCAGCATGGACCCCACAGCATCTAGATCTGTCCATGTGAATGCCACATCCAATGACTACATATTCTACAGCCTAAGACAGTTGGTTCTATTTGTCCAACCTCAGCTGCAAGAGAATGATGCATTTCTATGAGATGCCATACAGAATATCAGATTTCATCAAATAAGCCGCAGGTTCAACCCGTTACAATCACCATTCACATTCTAATGTGATATGGAAGGGGCCACAAGGGTCCTGTGGCCAGCAGTATGGAACATAGGAGATATTTCCCATAGGTGACAAACCAACTTAGCAGGCCATTTTGACAGCTATTGCAGATAGACCATGTGAATTGATACAATCTTGGAAATGGGATGTCTGCTTTGTAGATCTTGAACCAGTTCTTGGCAAGCTCTTCACTGAGTTTACTTGCCAGATGTGGCTGTTGTTGAACAAGAACTGGCTAGCAGATCCTAATATTGTTCTGTCTCCTACTGACCTTCAACAAGCATTTATGGGACTATGACTGCATATGCCTTTGAAGCTTCCAATGTGAATTTTCCTAAAATATAATATTTTCCAACTTGCATTTAACCCTTTTCTCATTGATTCCTTATGCAATCAATGAAGCATTGATCACCTACCTCTCCCAACAACTTGCACCAATAATGGAAGGCATTCCATTTGGTAAAAACTATGGTGCATTGGCGATCCAAACCCAGACCAACTTCTCAACAGACAATAATATGATTCCAGCCCTCTTTGTACAGATGGAATACACACCTCCTGTTTCCCATTTGGTTGTATCCCACCATTGATTGAAATCCCTTATAGGACTGCTGCAAAGCACTCCCACATACTGCAGCATTATCAGACTCCAACTCCACCCATCCACCCCATATCAGTATAACATCGGTTGTCCCACAGGAGGGAAACAACCAAAATGGGTCCAGTAACCCATCATGGCCACTGACATATTTAGTGGATGTACTACTTTAGCAAAGTCATTTATGAAAGTGACAGTAGAAGTTCAGGAATTCAAAGAAACCTCTTAACTCTTCACATGTTTTTTATGTGGGCCATTCAGTTACTCCTTTCACTTTTGTGAGATATTCTTTGACCTGATTGTAAGCTATTGTTAATCTGAGATATTGAGTCCCTTTGAACTATCTTATGATGCTCTTCTAAGGTCTCAGTGAAGATCATGATATCATTCATGTAAACAACTACCTTTCCTCAATTGAGCAGATCTTGGAAGATATGGTTCATCATTGTTTGCAAGGTGGCTGGTGAATTGCACAATCCGAAAAACATAACTAAGGGTGTTACGCGCAGCGTAGAACAAGCAAGCGCGCACTCCGAATAGTAGCGCGAAGACTATGAAGAGGCGAGATGCGTGCACTCAGTAGTAGCACGAAGACTAATAGTGATGTCTTTGTAGCGAAGGTCGCGCAATGATCGAGATCAACCTCACTCGATAAAGCGGTTGCAAGTTACTATGCTGGATTGCGTAGAACTAGCTTAGTATTACAAGGAAAACGATGCGGTATTTATACTACAGGAAGATGCGCACAGACCAAGAGGCACTGCGTATCAAGAAGGAAAGAAAGCATAGCAATGATGGAATAGGAAAGGTGAGGCTATACGCATGGCTGCGGCAAGCAGTGCGAAGCTATACAAGGAGGAAAAGACAAGATGTACCGGTTGAACGGTACCAGGGAACGTTAACGTAGTAAGTATACAAAGGTAAGAGGAAGGAAAGAAAAGCCGTAACAAAGGGTTTGAAAAGACCTCTATTGGTTTGGAAAGCAGCTTTCCACTTATTATCTTCTTTTATATGGACATTATTGTATCCCCATTGGATGTCCAACTTCATGTAATACTTTGTACCCTTAAGCTTGTCAATAAGCTCATTGATAAGCAGTAATGGATATTTGTTTTTTGCTGTAATGGCATTGAGCTTTCAAAAGTCTTGTACAGGGTGCAACATGCCATTTTGCTTTTTGATAAAGAAGAATGCTGATGCAAATTGGAACTTGGATAGTTATATGGTTCCAGTTTAAAGGTTTTCTTCTAAGAAGATGTCCAGTTCTTTTTGTTTGGCAAGAGTAAGATTATATATTTTACAATCTACTTTATGGTCTCCTGGTAAGAGCTCTATAGCATGATCTTAGGGACATTGAGGTAGTAGTTCCTTGAATATTTCTTTGTCAAACACTTCTTTTTTGAAATCATCATAGATCTGTGGAACAACTTCTTTGAAGGATTTGGTGTGTTTAAATTTGTTGGCTTCAATTGTGATATCCATAGTGAGTGTTTGTGGTTATGTGGATCTGAAGCATTAATCTGGACTAGATGTTCACCTCCTTCTAATGTTTGAGTGCACTCTGGTGTCTTGTCATCATTATTGTCATCAATGAGATGGGATGTATGATTGTTTGAGTAGGTAAATTCAATTTTATGCTTCTTCCAGACAATAGGTTGTGCAATTTAAGCCAATCATAACCAAGCATACTTTATGGATTCCCAAATAAGTGATTGGAAGAGCAATTCTTTTGATGTGTTTGTTGATTGTGAGTTCTATGGTTACAAAGGAAGAGATTGTGCCTCTGGAATTAGGTGTTCCATCAGCATTGTAAATAGGTATCTTCCTAAGTAGTTCATGCCTTGAAGTCATTTGATTTGAGGAGGTCTGGTTTGGCTCTCTCAACCTATTCTATGACTTCATTTCTGAGTCCTTGTCACATTGACCTTATCAAGGTTCTTGTGTGGTGTTTGGTATTATAGTCAGCTTGCATTGACAACTGCTTTATTTCAACAAGGTAGTCTTTCACTGTCCCTTTTCCTTGTTTAAGAGCTGCAGGTATGATAATGTTGGAGAGTCCATTCACAAAGTCCTCAATGGACATGGTTCAGATCTCTTGACTATTTTGTTGGACAAACATGTCTGCATATTGGCCAGCTGCATTCTCACCCTTCATGTAGGACATGTTACACTTACTCCCTTTTTGCCCCTATTTATTTGCTATCCCCATGGATTGAACTACCAACCTCACTACCATAACAACTGCTAGTGATTGTTCACCTCACACTTACCTCACGACAATCCCTTCACCATGCATATTGCACAGTCATACATCCAGGCACCTCATGTATTTTATTTTATCTCCACTCTATGCCCCTATACTGTCCTCATATTTGTCTCATGTCTCCTATGTATTCCTCATGACTCGCCCTGCCTCACATATACACTCACTCAATGGGATGGGTCTGCTTTTCATGTTTGTCGAAATATAATATATACATAGCTTTCTGTTTCGTTACCATGGCTTGAAGTATGCATGAGACATTCCACCACCTTTTTGCAATGTTATCCACTAATACATTGTGAGATACTTATTGTTTAGGATTGGATGAGATCCAGACAAGTGTGGTGATTCTGAGGATAGTCTTTGATGATAGGGGATATGGTGACTGTTACGCTCACTTTACTTCGCCCCTATATTATTTGCCATACCCAGGGATCGAACTCCCAACCTCACTATGATAACAGTCACTACCAATCACTACACTCCTTATCCTATGCAATGCCACTGGTCTGGACTCTCACACAGCCTTATGACTGTCCGCCTCATGTTTACCTCATGTCAGATCCTTCACCATGCATATCACACAGCCTCACATCTAAGCGCCTCATGTATTTCATCTCCGCTCTATGACCCCTATCTGCCTCATGCTGGTCCCATGTATTCCTTGCTGATTCCTCATGACTCGCCTTCGTCCTATCGGGTATGATGCACTTATCTAGGCTATGCTCCTCATGCCTCCCTCATGTATTGTAGCACAGGATATCTGTAGATCTAGTGTACACAAGTGTAAACCCCTAGACAGTATATAAACCCCAAGTGCACTCGACTGGTCTCCCCAGTCTTGTTCACTTAGAGATTTCCCAATCTTTACTCTTGCCACACAAGGTCTCACCACTTACTTCTCAGTTTGCCATTGAGTGCCACTGATGAAGGTCTCTCCCTTGCTCTAGCTTAACAGCCAGCTCTTGAGTGTGTTTGGTCATTTCAGTGACCACCTGATACTACACCACAGAGCTTCTACCACAAGGTACTAGCTTGCAAAAATGGTGGAAGAATATCCTCTGCAGCACTTGTAGATAAATTGTGGGTACCAAGAGCATAAATGTGATTGTCAATTATCCATGTATGTCCAGCCTGCAAAGCATCCATGTCTTCTGAGCCCTTTTCTATATTTGGAAAATAGACAGATTTGCTTGCTGTTGTATACTGCTGATGTCATCCCATTAAAAGGGTATATGATTTCCTCTTGGGTTGGCTTCATATTTTTTCCACAAGCAGGGGTGTTGTTGTGAAATATCACCAATAAATTCTTGTAGGCTGAGATTTAAAACGATTTTAGATGCAGGAATGGGTTGACAAAAAGATAGACTTGCTTTTGATAGTAGATCCTTTCAAAAAGTTCTAGTACATTCCACACTTTTCTGATGTAACAACTCCCCCATCTTTTCCATTTTAGAAGCTTTGGTGTTAGTTCTACCAAACCAACTTGTCTTGATAACAGCAGCTTTATGGGCATTATAGTCCAGCAGTTTTAAAATTCATTGTGACATTTGTTCATTTGAGCAAGTAATATTTCTTGGTGGGCTCCACTGCCTGATTAGCTACTGTCAACCAGTGTGGAATCTGAAAGAGCATATAAGTCGATCAACATTCAACTGAAAAATTACATGATAAAATACCTGCTGCATCACTTGTCTTGTTTTGTTTTTTTGAGCATTTTCTCCTACTTCAAGAATGTGCTGAATGCTGAGTAGCAGATGCAATGGCAGCATCCTCAGGGGCATCAAATAGTTGCATATATAAACTTATGTTTTAAAGTATAAAATATACTCACTTTGTTCTTGGGGGGCTAGTGGGAGGGGTAAAAGTGGATAAAAGTAGAGGCTAATCTAATTACCAGCTAGTATGGAAGAAATTTCCACCAAAGGAAAATACAATCTATTTTGAGAAATGTGGATAGAGGAGTGGTTCCTCTTGGGCCTGAGCCACAAGATTACAAGAGAAAATCTTTAGTTCTGTTTGAATATTCAAAGATACAGAGCCAAAATCATCTTGAGCTAGTTGATCCTCTTGGTATTTCATCAATGGCTTAGAGAGGTTGACTTTGACAACAACAACCCCATCTTCATTAATAATGCTCTGCAAGCCAGAGTTCAAGGTTTGAAAATCCTGGGGAAATTAAGTCATGCCTTTGGTAGATAAAGATTGGCTATAGTGGTGCATTACTATCGGGTTGTAATGTTGTGCAATATCTGCTATATTGGCTTAGAGATAAAGAGGTTCAGTAGGCAGTTGTAGCTGCTAACACACTGCTAAAGCTGGTGTGCCATCTGCTCTATGTGAATATAAGAAACAGTACTTAGGCTCTTGAAGAGTATTTTTAAGTGCTGGATCCAAGGCAGGAGGCAAGAATGCTATGATGTCAGAGGTAAGAGCGCAGCATCTTGCTTAAAGTGCAGTGGCAGCAAGATGGGCACACAGTTGATTATTGTGGCCAATGTGTGGGAATTTTCATGTCACAGACTTTTCCTGCCTCCACTCCCAACTTCTGCAGCATAAGTCCAGCAGTGTGAGCATCCAGGACCTCCACCCTACTTGGCAGCATAGTGCACCTCAAGAAAACACCCAGTATGGGCTCCCATTGGATAACTGGAGTACTAGACTTGTGCATGATCAGAGTATAGATGCTAAGTTTCTTAGACTAGATGTATCTAAGTTACTGTTGCCTTTCTGCTTAGTGGCCATGTAGTAAATAATGTTAGATAATCAGGTGTGGCGAGAGAGATGGATCCGTATTCGAGTGGAAGGTGTTGAATAATCACAAAGATGTTTGAAAGGCTAGAGATGTTTGAGAGGCAGAAAGGAGATGTATTTTGAGACTGAGAACAACACTTTATAGTCTAAGGCAAACCCTAGACTCGCCTAACTACAAAATGTGAAATACATGAAAATAAAGTTGAACTATATAAAAAGCCCTCAAGGGCAAAGTCAGCCCTGCCGATTGCATAGCTACAACTGGGCAGTGGTTCAAGAGGCTGCACATACAGGTATGAAGGTTGTAGGTGAGAGAGTAAGAATCCTACAACATCTAGTGGCTCTAGACCACTCCAATAAGTCTGAGGAAGATCTGGAGTGACTTACTGTTGTAACACTGTTGCTATTGGTTTGCATATTAAATAGTACTCGAAAAAAGATTAGATGAAATGATAACACAAACAGAACATTAGTACACAATCTGATGCAGACTCGGATGTGGATTCACTGCAGAAGGTTCAAATATATACAGAAGGTTCTTGGATCACACTCAGATGGACAAGGGACTCAATGGGATGCTTGGTGATGATGACAGGCAGCTGTAGAATATGGGAAAAATCCTGTCTGAAACCATAGGGAGCTACCAGCTCCAACAATGTCTCTGTCATCCCATCTCATTTTCTACAACCTACCTCAAACCCCTTGGGACTGATTCCACAGGACTCTCCAAGGATATTACACCAGCCCATTTATCCTTACCACAGCAGCTTAGACAACTCTATCTGGATCCCAGAGTTTACAGAAATACCCTTCATTTAGCCAAGTGAGGAAAACAACCTCACAAACTGTTGTTACATGCTCATCCAGCATATTAAATAAGGATAATGTTGCTTTTCCAATAGTGCACTATGGGGTATATTAGCAGAGCACTAGAGGCTGCTTGTACATAAGATGAATTGCAATGTGTACTGTTCATGTGATTATAGTTATTGTCATGTTGTGAAATATTGCAATAAAGTGTTGTTCAACACTGGTTTAGACCATCTACCCATTGACACAACAAAGAAGTTAGTTTACTTTCAGTATCAACATTCCTATTGCTCTTGGTTCTGATACTTGAGGAGTCCTTTTAGGAGAATTCTTGTAGCCCAGACAGTGTGCCTATTAAAAGAGTTCTTATGTCCATCATATTGTGTGCTCTGCAATATCCAACTATACTTTCACATTTAGTCTAAAGTTCAGAGGTCAGCCATATTCTGGACCCTTTGAACCAAGGACAAGTGATGACAATCTTTCCCTCTCTTGCTAATCTCAATGCAACTATTGAATAGACACCTTTGTGACCAAGTCAAATACTTCTTATCTAGCCACTCCAACACAGACTCAATCCCAGTATTAATTATCCACAACTTATGCTTACAATAACTTTAAGAATGGAGAGGAAGAGGAGCACAACAAGGCCCACTAGCAGGTCCATCACCAGTCTTGCAAGACAAAGACTATTTTACAAGATGGACTTTTGCTCCTATATGACCATCTTTTGCAACTGTGCCACCTAAGGCCTTACACCCCAAATACCAAGGTTCAGACATGGTACCCCATGCAATGGAAGTTCAAGCTCTTCCTTGGTTTCAATCAATGAAGGATTTTTCCCACCACCATTACCATGAGTCAACATATCTTGTGGCATATCAGGACTTGGCTTCTCAGGGAACAGGTGGGAATTGACTTGGAAAGTTAATTATTGTGAAACTAGATGTCTTCAATGAAGACACAACAAAGTCTATCCAGTAGATACATACAATGCAGTTGTACATGGCTGGTTTTGACAGTAAGCCTTCAGACTTCCAACAGATAATCTTAATCTTGTCCTGAAATGACCAAACTCACTGAAGAGTTGGATGCTGCTAAAGCAAGGGGAAACCTCTGTCAGGGGCACAAACTGAAGAGTAAGAAGTGAGACCCTATGTATTAACAGTGAGAGTGGGAAATCTCCTAGTGAATAAGACTGGAGGGAACTTGTCAAGTGCAGCTTGGTGTTTATATACTATTTAGAGGTGGTTTACACTAAATCTACAGATATTCTGTGCTTATAGTACATAAGGAGACCACGAGGAGCATAGCCTAGATAACTGGATCATATCCTATAGGACAAGAGCCTGAGATTACATATAAACAGAACATTTTGTGCACAAGAAAACCTTTGCAGTTTGGGTAAGAGGAGGCTGAATACACATGTTGAAAGGACCAAACTCACTCAAGAGCTGGTGTTGCTAAAGCAAGGGAAAACCTCTGTGAGTGGCACTCGATGGCAGACTAAAGAGTAAATGGTGAGATCTTGTGGCAAGAGTGAAGATGGGAAATCTCCAAGTGAACAAGACTAGGGGAAACCAGTTGAGTACAGCTTGGAGTTTATATACTGTTCAGGGGTTTACACTTGTGTACACTAGATCTACAGATATCTTGTGCTATAGTACACGAGGAAAACATGTGTAGCTAGCCTAGATAGGTGGATCATACCATATAGAATGAAGGTGAGTCATGGGGAGTGTAATGGAATACATGAGACAAGCATGAGGTGAAGATAGGGGTCATAGGGTGGAGATGAAATACATGAGGCCTAGATGTATGGCTGTGTGATATGCATGGTGAAGGGATCAACATGAGGTAAGCATGAGGCAGTCATGAGGTGAACAGCCATAAGGCTGTGCAAGAGTCTAGGCCAGGGGTAATACTTAAGTTAAGGAGTGTAGTGATTTGTAGTGATCAGTACTATAGTGAGGTTGGGAGTTCAATCCCCAGGTATGGCAAATAATAAATAGGGGTGAAATGAGAGCAAGCATAACACTACCCCTGCTCTATAAGTCAGACTCTAGATGACCAATATTGGCTGGAGGGCAATTGAATTTGAGTTTGGAAATGGGTTCATTATTCGGGAGTGGATTTTCCAGCTCATATTTGTTTTCTGATGGAATTTCTGTGATTTGAGGAGCTGTTTCCTTGGTCTCTGATGGAATAGACTGGGCCAATTTCGGGCTTCAAGTCATTGGTGGTCAAGGGTTCCTAGTGCAGCAAATATCAGATCTGGGACAACCATTCCACTGGTGTCTAACCAAGTTGGGTTTTGGTCTAGCTGATCTCATTTTGTGGAATTCCATCCATTCAGATTAGGTTCTTCCAGATTAAGATGAGTGTCATTGAAGGTGCTGATTTGTTCCCATTCTGGGACATTATCCCAATTGTAGTCAGCCTTAGCCTGAGGTTCATTTCCTAATCCGGTAGTAGTTTTCTTCCTAGTTCTAACTACCTATGTAAGTAAAGTCCTGTCTATTGGATTTTCTATGTGATCTCTCAGAGGAGTTCTTTGATGTTCTTAGCTGATCTTTGCGGGCAAATCTGCCATTCTTTTATGCTAATCTCATGGGGCTGTGTTGGCTTCCTAATTAGTTCTCACTGCCTTGAGATGTTTGTGCTATTGGTGGATATTTTTAGGTATGACTCATATGTGGCTGTGTCATACCATATTTGGGAAATGACTCACTCTGACTCGTTCTGACTCAGACGTGGCTGTGCTATGACTCAGAATGAGTCATAATTGTATTTTCCATTTTTGATACTTGTATGGCTGTGCTATGAGTCAGTATGACTCAGGTTATTGTTGCACACCCTCATGGCTGTACATTTCCATGGTACCAGTATGACTCACATTGACTTAGTCGGACTCACCTGAGCTAGCTAAATCTGGAATGTAATATTATACACGGGAATATTTGTACTAATTTAGACCAATGCTGAAACGACCAAACTCACTCAAGAGCTGGCTGTTAAGCTAGAGCAAGGGAGAGACCTTCATCAGTGGCACTCAATGGCAAACTGAGAAGTAAGTGGCGAGACCTTGTGTGGCAAGAGTGAAGATGGGAAATCTCCAAGTGAACAAGACTGGGGGAAAACCAGTCAAGTGTGCTTGGGCTTTATATACTGTCTAGGGATTTACACTTGTGTACACTAGATCTACAGATGTCCTGTGCTACAGTACATGAGGAAAGCATGAGGAGCATAGCCTAGATAAGTGGATCATACCCTATAGGACGAAGGCGAGTCATAAGGTGTCAGCAGGGAGTCAGCAAGGCATATATGAGACAAGCATGAGGCGGATAGGGGTCATAGAGCAGAGATGAAATACATGAGGCGCCTAGGTGCAAGGCTGTGTGATATGGATGGTGAAGGATCTGGCATGAGGTAAACATGAGGCAGACAACCATAAGGCTGTGTGAGAGTCTAGACCAGGGGCGTTGCATAGGATAAGGAGTATAGTGGTTGGTAGTGACTGTTATCATAGTGAGGTTGGGAGTTCAATCCCCGGGTATGGCAAATAACATAGGGGCGAAGTAAAGTGAGCGTAACAAATGCTGTGACTGGATAACAATTGTGGCAGCATCCTAGGCAAGGCAAGGGTCATGTGACTATTGCAGTATAGGCATGAGAATATAACCAACTACATAATGGGTGTATTTCTACTGAAGCATATCTACTTAGCTATTGTAGTAGTGATGATAGTAATAAAAATAGTGTTCAAAGATATGACTATATCTTTTTATTGAATGGTTGAATTCAAATGAAACTTGGTTAAAGGATAGACATTAGTACAGTCTTCCTTTGCATAGTGAATAATTCTTTCTTTACTTCTCATGATTCCGCACGATTCTTGTTTCGTGCAGGTCACCAGGAAATACTTTTTAACCACTGTGATAAACATGTCCCAATCTGAAGGATTCACAGATGTTTCTGGTAGGATGTCCCCCAACTTGGCTTTGTTTATGTTGGCATAATGAAGGGTGAGTCGGATTTTCCTTGCAATGGTAAGATTAAAGTGATGTCATCAAAATATCCAGGAAGTTGTGTTGATGTTCCATTGATTCTAGGAACTCCTGGGGTGCGGTGGATGGATATGAATACTGCCATGTTGGTTGTCAGATTTGGGTAGGATTATGTGAAGTTTGGTTTCTATAAGGTCTTACATAGCTTGATGAAGTGAAAGGGAAACATTATTTGATTCTAGGAACTGTGGGTAGAAGTTGAAGTGACCTTTTGTAAACAATCTTTCTGTGAACCCTGTTACGCTCGCTTTACTTCGCCCCTATATTATTTACCACACCCGGGGATCGAACTCCCAACCTCACTACGATAACAGCCACTACCAAACTACTACACTCCTTATCCTATACGACGCCCCTGGTCTAGACTCTCGCACAGCCCTATGGCTATCCGCCCCATGTTTACCTCATGCCAGATCCTTCACCATGCATATCGCACAGCCTCGCATCTAGACGCCTCATGTATTTCATCTCCGCTCTATGACCCCTATCCCGCCTCATGCTCGTCTCATGTACTCCTCATGACTCGCACTCGTCCTATAGGGTATGATCCACTTATCTAGGCTATGCTCCTCATGTCTCCCTCATGTACTATAGCATAGGATATCTGTAGATCTAGTGTACACAAATGTAAACCCCTAGACAGTATATAAACCCAAGCGCACTCGACTGGTTTCCCCCAGTCTTGTTCACTTGGAGATTTCCCATCTTCACTCTTGCCACACAAGGTCTCGCCCTCTACTTCTCAGTCTGCCATTGAGTGCCACTGACGAAGGTCTCCCCCTTGCTCTAGCCTAACAGCCAGCTCTTGAGTGAGTTTGGTCGTTTCAAACCCCTCATAGTGGGCTCTAGTTGGGGGTGAATATAAAGCAGGCTGCAGTAAGTTCCTAAGGGAATCACAACACAACAAATCAGAAAGTGAGGGCCCAAGTATGCTCATCCCAGGGGTTGCAGCTAAAGGTTGAAAAATGAAGAAGGGAAAGCTTCATCAAATCCACATGTAAAGAGAGAAAACCCAATATAATATGGGTTCAAGAAAATGTAGAAAGTGAAACCCACTTGACAGATAAGTCAATGAAGAAAATAAGGAGAAGAGAACTGGAGGGAAACCACGAAGAGGACAAGGATGAGGACAGTGATGAGGACACATATGGTGAGGATAATCATGAGGACAGTGACAAGGATGAAGAAGGTAAGGACAAGGATAGGGACAGTAATGACAAGTAGGCATGGATGGTGGACTCTTGCAATGTATTTAAAAAGTTCTTGATGTACACATATTTCATATGTTGAAAACCATGTTAGACAACCAAAAAACATGGTATGCATAGAAAGAATGTTGTCACACTGCAAGATTGTACAAGCATACTTGAGAGATGACGCAAAGACACTATGAACATATTATAAATACATTATGAACACAATAAGCGACTGGCATTAGGGACCTTGCTGCATTGGTGGCTCAAATGGTTTCATGATCCATGGAAAGTTTAGTTACAACAAAGATGACTGTATATTTTCATAGCATGTTCACTGTGTATTTTAATTTGTACCCAGTGCCGCAATGGCATAGCATGTGTGATCACAGTACTCGTGTTTGTAGTAGGTTTGTAATATATTAGTAGTATTCTGAATGAGTTCATAGTGTGTTTCTAATATGTGTTTTCAATGTTCTCATAGTTTCAACCTTCATGCCAATGGTATATTTGTCAAGGTATAGTCAAGTAGCTTAAGTGTACCTAGAGTCTACCAGCAGTGTTGACTAAGTGTGCCAAACACTTTGGAGTATATCACACGACATTGGTGTGTACACTACTGCTTTCCTGTAACATACATGGATGTGCTAAACCTTCAATACAATCATGTAAACACTTTCTAGTATAACCTCCAGAGATCAGGATAGGAGATAAATAAATAGTAATAATTGAATTGGGACATTGTATGAGAATTCACAATGTGAAATATGTAGTGTTGAGTAATGATTCAAGTCGTCACCACCATTTGTGAGCAGACACTGCCTCTGAACATACTTGTGTCACTAAGTAAAGCTGAGTATTTTTATTTGAGCTGCAATAGAGTGACCTTGCCTTCAAATCATCTGTGATGAGGCATGGCACACTCATATTGGGATCAACCTTAAGAACCCTGGGAAAGGGAATAACACAGTATTGGCTGATGTTTATGATCTTTGGCAGTTTGGATGCCCTTGCTGGGTTGAATATGTCCTTGTCTCTGAATCCATATAGATGTTCATTATACACATTGCACAGTTCATCACAGGGGAACTGATACATTGTCCAGGATTATCCAAAGGTGACAATTGTGAAGACACAGAGAAGACCTGGAAATGCATTGAAAGAAAATTGTGCTTGTATGACAATCTGAGGCAAGTACTGTGGCAAAGCAGCAGAGGGCTCATCTCTTTGGATTTAATCTCAGGTGAAATCTGGAATGTGAAATTCTGTGCTGACACCAGCTCTGGCCTGGTTCATTCTTTGTTGGATGTCTGACTTGTTATTGGCTTTCTTCATGGATGTCTCCATCATTTGTTTCAACGCTCCATCAACCTGAGGAATCAATTGATTAGTAGTCTGTAGCAAGAATTACCATATTGAGTATGCACCCTCATCAGAGTCTGGATCATCTACTATACAGGTCAGGGTTAATTGGGAATATTGGTATATGCATAAAACAGAGTTAATGAACATTTAATGCTAATTTGTATAATTATCAATGTATGTAGCAAGATAATACATACATATAACTACAATGTTTATAAACCAAAGTCATATGTAGATATATCTAAAGTAATTTGAGACACCTTTGATTTCATGAAATAGTGCTATATTAAATCTATTTTATCCATAATATAGCAAATAACCATCATATCCATACCATACAAACCATGCTTGTGTCACAGCCACTATTTGAATTTATCATCATATTTATTTTACGTCAAACAATGATAGATCTGATTACAGATCTGATTATGTAACAAATGGTAATAATCACCCAAATCACACAACCATTTATTTGTGTGAAATATATGTATGTAGATATGTCCAGTTGATTGTTATACATTGTGGCAAAGATTAATTATGTGACAGGGGTGCCTCAAGGCCACACTCAGAGTACTTCACACATTGTGGCGTCAAGCATATACTGGTGTGGTAGCATCTCTGATTGATGGGAAAACTACTCATACAATCGGTATGATCTCCCACAACGACATGGCCATGAGTGCAGAGACCAAGGCAAAGTTGCAAGTGTTCTGGAAGCTCGTCAAGTACTTGATCATGGATGAGATATCAATGATTGGAAAAGCATTCCTGGCCAAGCTCTCCCAGAATATAGGCATTGGGAAGATGATTGAAGGTAAACTCCCATCTCCACATTCATTTGGTGGTCTATCTCTGGTGATTTCTCTCAATTTCCTCCTGTCACCTGTGGAGAAACGGAAGCACTTTATTTCCCTGCTATGGCTATGCAGTGGAACCAAGATAGCATTA
>JBBPOE010000421.1:0-24565 GCA_038091295.1 Tylopilus felleus | reverse complement strand
GATGACGGTAAAGGTATTCCATAGTTGGTGATATTGAAGTAAATATTTTTAAATAACACAGCGTTCAAGACTGTCGCACGTATGCGACAATCCTCTTTGATTCCATCCAAGGTCCCAATTTCCCAACGACACGCCTGGCATCGGCGTCATGCAAGTTATCGCACGCACTTGCCAACTTCACTGCGTCTTTCCAGACGCAGCCTTGCGAGCGCTCTGTGAAGCGATAGAGAGAGAACCCATGATGTCACCACCAAGGCGCCACACAATCAGGCTCGGGAACACCAGCCAAAGGCTATTCCAAGATCCCCATCGCGGATTGCACGATCACAAAAGGACGTAAGGGAAAGGAGGAAAGCAAGGCCCATCAGCACGCACAATGAGGGACTACTAGCCAAGCACGCACCCGTTCGGAATTACAAAGTAGAGCAAAAAAGTGTCCCACGGATTGTGCCCGACTGAACACCCACCGCAATAATACTCCTGCGTCCAGTAAAGGACTGTCTTGGAAAGCGTCATAGTCACCGCAGCGAAGCCGACCAGGGGTGCGCCAGACCAGCTGGATACATGTGCGAGGTATACGTATGCGAGGTTCATCGCAGTCTCCACCAGATTGAGAAGGGCTGTGAAATTTAAGGTTAAATCCACCTAACACGAACCAGGAAACAAACTCACACTGTGCGTTGGTGAACCCATTGTTCTCTTGGAGAGCTTTCAAACCATACACCTATCCCATAAAAGGTTAATACATATCCTGGCGCAGCAATGGGATGATGGACTCACATAATCTACTTCTTGGTATATTCCATATGGCTCCCAAATCCAGTGCAGGTCCCCTCCAACCATTGAGCGCGGCCTGGCGTTATATGAGCCCGTGAGATCCGTCGCTCAAAAAGCACAGCAAGCAAGATATACCTCATAAAACAATACATAGCATCCCAAAGGATAACGGGTGCAGTCAAGACGAACCAGAGTGTGATCCAGGTATGGGTCTTTACGGCCATATCTGCCACTAAACCGCGAAGAGAGTCGCAAAACGAAACGCAAAGAGACGGGATATCAGCGCTTCAGCTCCACAGTTTACGGAAGAGAACAAAGAAACGTGTAGGTGGGCTGATCTCGCTTAAGAAAAAAAAACGTACCACGTGATTTACTCGGGACCACTGGAGCAACGGCATGACCGACGGAGGTGGCAACTCGCAGGGTGATCTCACACTCTCGCGTCGAAAAGACGCTCCGGTCAAGTTTTGATGACTCCAATGGTGTATGGGTATGGCAGTGGTCAGCATCGTCGCATTGGCCTTCGACACATGACCGTGATGTTCTTTCGTGTTCAAGTCGGGATTGAGTGGCGTGCATGAGGACGTCTTCAGGAATGGCGTCCCATTTGGAGACGTGAGCAGCGGAGAAGATGGGGACAAGCGGGAGCTTGGACATCGTGGCGAGAGAGCGAGGGTCAGTGTGGTTTGGAACGGAGGGCGCTTCCAACTTGCTCAGGTTATTATCAATACACGCCGCTGCAGCGTGGCCTTTCCGTGGCTCGTCTGCTGGTGGCATGACTGCTCATATTCAACAAGATGGCGCAACGAGGGCCACGGGAGATTGCAAGACTCGAATGCTGACGTTCCTTAGTACCTCGAGGTGTGATTTTCTTTCAACTAGCAATACGGTCGCACCTTACAGGAACTTGAGACTCACTCAGTCTCCGAAAACCTATAGTGGTCCTGTCATTCATACGAGGCGACTATACTCACAGTGCTAGGCAGTAGCAACATTTTGGCCAAGTGCATATGACGGTCGTGCCAGGAACCTGCAGCTGTACATCCCTGGTTGCGACCACGTTGACCAACCACCTGCAAAATTGAACTGGACTCGGACGACGTCGTCATGTCAGTTTGCGTATTTACCTCAAGTGCGACCACATTAATTGACTGATCTGCCTCACCGCCAGTGGACTGTCCTTCTGCGTACGCACCCCTATCACCTTCCTTAAGGTTCACCCCTCGTTGCCCCCCCTTCGCATTCGTATGCACTTGAGCACGCGTACGTACACAAATCATCATGTCTGTGTACTCACACGTGCTCCCGTGCCGGCTCGTCGTCCTCACCTTTGTCCTTGCTGATGCGTTTTTTGACTCGCAGGTATGCCCTAGTAAATATGCCCGTGTCCTTTATTCTGCAACCCGTACAATCACGGTGGCACCTGCGGTTTTACTCACGCACATTCTGTTATCGGAGAACACTGAACTTTTTTGTCTAAAGGATAACAATTATAGTCGTGTGACCAGAGAGGTTTCAGGTCATTCGGGACAGACACCTCCCGCTTAAAGCAAGGATACCCGGAAGAGCGCGTTCCGAACGTCTGGCATGAAACACAAGTCACAGTCCCGCAGGACCAGGTATGTACATCAATGACTGACCGTCGATCCACGTTCTTTGACATTCAGACGATCGTAGTAAGTGAACAAAGGGCAAGTTAAATTTGAACAAGAAGGGGGTAGGACATATTTAACACTGGAGTCAACCTATTCCAGCTCCAGGTGACGAACAAGATCAACGCGCTTGATGGGTAACGGTAGATAAAATATATAAGGAACGATATTCTCCTAGAAATCGTAATGAATAACAAACAGGAAAACGCGTCAACCAAGCACACAACAGTTGTCGACAGGACGCACAATCGGAACAAGGGATTCAGGGTTGGTCTTTCGACTTCTTCTCAGTCACGCTTCCAGTCAGCACCGGGGAGCTGTAATGACCATATAAGCAAACAAGATACAAGACTGGATGCATAAACGAACCCCCCCGATATCACCGAGGGGTGCCTGATAAGAAACCAATCCGCATCAGCTTCAGCCAAACACACAGGCCGAGGATCAAAGACGCACTGGAGCGGCGACGACAATGGCGGCGCCGACGAGAGCAAGAAGAACGGAAGTGAGCTGCATGACTAGCAGTGAGAGGTAATCTGAGGCAATTCACAGCGGGTTTCGCTACTTGAATGCACGGCTAGAGCTTCCCCCTCTCCTATTTATGCTGCCCAAGTGTTTCCAAGACCGAATTTGTATACCTTGGAGTTGACAGTACCTTCAAGGAACCCATCCTTATCTCTCGGACGCAGAGTCTACATTGGGTTTTCGCGTTTCAGACCATCCGCAGATTTTTTGCGCGTATGCACTTGAGCATGCGAATGTACGCAGATCATTGTATCTGTGTACTCACACATGCTCCCGTGCTGGCTCGTCGTCCTTACCTTTGCCCTTGCTGATGCGTTTTTTGACCCGCAGGTATGTCCTAAATATGCCCGTGTCCCATATTCTGCAACCCGTAACGTAGGTGCGGGTAATCACGGTGCGGTTTTACTCGCGCACATTCTGTTATCGGAGAACATTGGACTTTTTTCGTCTAAAGGGTAACAATTATGGTCGTGTGACCAGACGTTTTAGGATGCTCATGGCTGACAGTCCCATGTGTAACTCTATCGGACACCAGCGGACTGAACCTCGCCAGATGTTTGGCTCTCCAAAGCTCCCGAGACTCGGAGTTGTCCGGAGGCTCTCAAAGCTGTCCAAGGCCAAAAATCAGAACGTCGCGGCCCCACCGTTTTTGCTTCCGCTTCCAACTAGACCATCCACATATGTTGCCTTCTCACTGGCCAGTTGTTATCTCTGTTTCCCGTCGTGATTCGTGCTGGGATTTGGTGATACAGAGTAAACATCAATGAAAAGCGCCCAGTTGAACAAGCCTGCGTCCACTGTCAAATGACACCTTTGATGTTGATAGGCAGGGCTTTGATTTCACCCCGCTATCAAGATAAGATGACATTCTGCCTCCGGCCTTACACGTGAGTTAAGGACTGTTCAGGAGCGCTGGTGCCTCACTGCAACGCTGGAAACGGGACCAGTCGATGAACCAGGTATGTACATCAATGATTGACCGTCGATCCACGTTCTTTGACATTCGGACGATCGTAGTAAGGAACAAAGGGCAAGTTAAATTTGAACAAGAAGGGGGCAGTACGTATTTGACACTATTTCCAGCCCCAGTGACGAACAAGATCAACGCGCTTGATGGGTAACGGTAAATAAAATATAAGGAACGATATTCTTCTAGAAATCGTAATGAATAAAAAACAGGAAAACGCGTCAACCAAGCACACAACAGTTGTCGACAGGACGCACAATCGGAACAAGGGATTCAGGGTTGGTCTTTCGACTTCTTCTCAGTCACGCTTCCAGGACTGATTGGGGGGCTGTAATGACCATATAAGCAAACAAGGTACAAGAATGGATGCATAAACGAACCCCCGGAGTGCGATTCGCGATATCACCGAGCGGTGCCTGATAAGAAACCAATCCGCATCAGCTTCAGCCAAACACACAGGCCGAGGACCAAGGACGCACCGGAGCGGCGAGGACGATGGCAGCGCCGACGAGAGCAAGAAGAATAGGAGTGAGCTGCATGATGAGAGGTTCTGAGGTAATTCACAGCGGGTTTCGCTACTTGAATGCACGGCTAGAGCTTCCCCCTCTCCTATTTATGCTGCCCAGGTGTTTCCAAGGCACGTGAAATAGACCGAATTTGTACACCTTGGAGTTGACAGTACGTTCAATAAATCGTCCTTATCGCTCGGAACGCAGAGTCTACATTGGGTTTTCGCGTTTCAGATCTTCTGTAGTTTTTTTTTGCGCTTATGCATCGGGTGACTTCACAGGGAAATGACAGCTGCTGACATGAACCATACGGTTCGTTCCATATTTGGAAGGAGCTGTCATTTTTACGGCCCAAATTTACAGAAATTCGTCTCTAAATCCTGACGGGAAGTCACCCATTATCTCGTAGCCGTACATTGACAGCCCTCCGGAACTGGGTGTTTCTTTGCGCAGCTGATATACATATCATGTGAGCGTGGACGGACCGTGATGCGATCATTCTTCTTATTCAGTGGTCGTCGTCGTCAGCGATAGATATTCAGTACGATCATGATGCCGGTGTATTCGGACCGAGGATTCCGCGTCACTCAGATGTGGATGTCAGTCACAAGTTATCAATGTGTGCCTGAGACGTATGTTAGAGATATGCCAGCCATCTGGCAATGCTGTTGGGATGTACAGACCGTTCCGAGTCGTTTGGGATGGACAAACGCAAGTGAGCGGGTTCTTTTTTTACGCTCAGCCTGACGACCGAATCAGTCCTGTCAGGAAGTTGAAAGCTCGCCAGCTGCGTCAACCTGATCGCAAATGTCACTCCAAAGAGTAGCTGTAAAATTTCAGCAGGTGACTTGATGAATCCAACCATACGGTACCTGGACATATGGGTCGTGAGTTGACAACTGACAGTTCGCCCTTTTGTCGCTCATAGTAGGCTCGATGACTTGAGACAGGGCCCGAAGGTGAAGTAGGGACGACAATTCGAATTGTATCTATGTGAGCTCTGCACTCACATGACAGATGTGTTGTGACGTTATCGTAGCGAGCCATTGGCAACCTCCTTCGTCGGTCTCTACCGTACAGTCAGCATATTCGTCAGGGCTGCACCTCTTACTGTCCACTGTCTTGTCCTGAGCAGTCTCTCCAAACTCACTACTACTCATTTCACATTCGGACCGCTTCGGACCTCTGTATTACGTATGGACACGATGACATCGGACCAGACCTGGGAACGAAAACGGTTTCAACATCAACTGCTCTGCGGGCTCGTTTGGGTGCCTCAGTTGTAAACACGACGCTACTCTTCTAGTTGCGTGCACCAAGGTAACTGTTTCGTTTCATAATCAAGTAATACCCGACAGGCACAATCAATGATATTCCTTCTCGCGTTCTGCACAACAATAATAAGGCACCACTCAAACAAAACGAAAAACCAACCGTCCCTCAGTGTGCACGCAAACAAGCGAGTTTTAGAGTTGCCAAGGTGGTTGCGACGCCCAACGAGAAAGCCACAAGGAGCCTGCCATCCAACTTGGTTGACGGTGGCGTAGCAGCCGCAACCGTGCTAGCTTGGACCACTGGCCGTGGTGTGTCACGGTCATAGGAATTCTTGACGGCGAGGTGCGTGTTGTGCGCTGATTCCAGGGCGGGAAGACCATCCAGGCTGCGAGTGTTTTCGGCTGTCCACCATGCCTTGATGCCGTTTGGTGCTTTTTCTGTGGGAGCTACTTTGGCCTCTGCACGCTCCAAGCTATCACAAAACCGTTCGAGTTGGGAGCGCTGGCCAATGAATTGGTATTGAGGGATGCCAAAGCCACATGACTAGACAGGTGCGAGAGTTAAAAACGACGTGGGGACAAATGTGTGGAGGTGGTACTCACGGTAGCGACCTTGTGCACGTCGATGACGATTGCCGCGCGAGAACCTGCCTTTCGGTTCGCGGGGGGTATGAGCGCATCGTATTCTGGCGTTCCAAACTCGTGCACGGCACCTACATCACGTCGTCAGTTGGTCCGGTGTGAGCACTCAAAGACCAATAGGTGCACACGGTGAGATGCGTACGTACCTGTCCCCCACATTCTCAGAATGCGCGGCGCGCCCTCAAAGGCGTGGAACATGATTGTGATCCTACCGTTCCCTGGCTCGCGCATGTGTGCAATAGTCTCGACACCTAGCAAGCTGTCAGCCGCAATAAGGGGTAGAATGTAGGAATGGAGGCTCACCACTACCGGTCATATCCTCGTACCAAACGCGGTTCTTGTTTGCTATGTGAAAACATTCGATGCATCCCTTTGGCGAGAGGTTGACTTGCCCATTGAGAGCGGCAGTGGCAACCCAGAACATCTTTTGCCTTGCGATCCATTCGAGATGGTTGTCTGGGATCTCGTCGTAGAATATAGCCATTCTATGTTAGGATATGGGTTGTGGTAGGCAGAGCGAGAGAAAATAGCCCAGGCTGAGAACATCATGTATGGCACGGATTACGGTAATCAGATGGGTGCCGTGGGGCGATGTGTTTGCGGAGGGGGCCGCGGGGCGGGTAGCACCGCCATTCGAAGGGGTAGATTGGTCGACCAATCTCGACCAATCAGGACCGAGCGACCTAAATTTGAACTCCGCTCGGCCGACGCGACCGAAGCGACCTTTTGGTCTCGGGCCCGTCAGCTGACAGGTGGCGGTGCGAAGCCGGGGGAATTTTCGCTAAGGTCGAAAAACCGCCCGACTCGGAGGAGGGGAAGGACCGCACTCGCTGCGCGCGTACGACGGATGAAATGACAAAACAACGACACGTGGATTGCAAGCAGGTGTGGACTACGTACATAACGATGTAATTAGGGATGGACAGGAGGACACAACACGGGATGGACGGGAAGACACAACACTCGTGGGAATCATGATGAAGAAAAGGGACCCGAGCAACTCAGAATGAATCACAAAAGTTGAGAATGAAAAAGATGAGAACTGAGAACAACGGTGAGAGTTCAGGCCTCCTGCTCAAGGTAATCAATGCACAGGCAATCAGTGCCCTCATGGTTGACAACACGATCGCCGGTGTCAACGACATCAAAGCCCGGATACAACCTAAAGAGAGCAGTGGTTGGCTCACTGTCAGCATCGGTGAGTATGATGGTGCGCATAGTGAGCATGAGGAGGAAAGCCTGAGCCTCAACGAGCATCATACTGAGCCTGGTGCCTGAGGCTGCAAGCTCGTAGATTTCCTTGATGGACTTGAAAAACACTTTGGTGTGAAAAAAACGGACATCTGTGAAGATGCCGTTTGGTTGTGGCCAGTGGGGCAAATCCGATGACTCTGCGGTTGACTTCGATTTGACACCGTCCGCACAGATGCCACATCTGTGGTTTGTAATCGACTTTGTTGGACCGGGGTACATGATCGTCTTGCAGCGAGAGCACGTGGGGATCTTGTGGTGCTTCTTCCCAGTGGTGGCATCAGCCTTGACGAGGTTGATGATGGTGCAGTGGTGTCGCCAGAAAGACTCTGAGTTCCGCTTCGCTGAAGCAGCTGTTCCGCCGAACATCAGCGTCCGAGTCTGAGCAATGTGCCGGTGAAGTGAACGAACAGTACTTACATGTGAAGTTGTTGTTCATCGCTCGCTCGATCAACCTTGGCTCCATCTCACCCAGTTTGTGAAGCAGGGCAAGTGGATTCTTCTTCACGACCACTTCTCCCAAGATCCCAACCAGTCAGTGATTGTACTCTGCCGTCGCATCAACCCATTGTCTTGAGGTCATCTTGTATGAGATCCAGTGAAACTCGGCATGCATCTGCATAAACAGGAAAAACTCCCGATCATCCTTGATCGTGAGGGAGTTGGGATGAATGTGGGTGGCAGCCAGGAAGAGATGCTGGGACCTTGTCTCACGGAGACCTGACGTTTTCAGGCCAGCGGACAGCATGGTGGGCAGGACGGATGAATCAGAAGTGACAGTGGCAGTGACGTTGGGGGTGTTTGGGTGCATGCTCAGGCTCCGAGTCGGTGGTGCTGCTGGATCTACTACCGCACATCCAGCCTCGGGCTTGACCCTTTTCGACCTCGGGGGATTGGTGCCACAGGACTTGAAGTAATGCCTAAGCGTTCCGACAGTGGGACAGTTGGTCTGAGACTCGGGCCTAGGTCCAAGAACGGTGCTCTGCTCATTGCAGCATGATTGAGCTATCATGGTCAGAAAAGTGGACAAATATGCTTACAGTAGGCTTTGAAGTTGCGACGGACGACAAGGGACATTGACTGGTGTTGGGTGAGAATTCAGAGTCGTCTGCCAGTGGAAGCTGCAATGTACTGGTAGTAGTTTGTGACTGATGAGACACCTGCTGTGGAAGTTCAAGTAACTTTGGGTCGATGTTGAGCTCATTGAAAATGAACTCATGGCTAGATGCTATGGCGTGCTCAGCAACAGGGTCACTGTTGCTTGCATCAACTTGAGATGCTGGAACAACATCGACCATGACCTGGAACTTGTTGACCTCCTCCTTTACAAGTCCACCAAAGGTGGAAATGTAATCCGAAGCTATAAGACCGAACGTCTCGCCGGAGTCGACACTGCAGAGCTGAGGCAAGGCAGTGAGGGTGCATTGTGAGTCAGCCGTGCAGATCTGATTGTAGAGGATAGCGATTGTGTCGACCAAGTCCGTATGGTGAGAACTGGCTGTCAAACTGATGAACGGCATCTTATTGGTACACTGAGATGCGATTCGGATGTTTCGGCGATGGACAAAATCGTGACTGAGCGCAGTGAGCATGACAATACCGCTCGGCTGGGCTCTCTGAAGAATATTCCAGGCCTTGTGACAACCTTCGATTCAGCTGCCATCAGACAGTATGTCTTGACAACGGCGCTGTAAACAGCCTCGTCGGACATGCTTCAGCTGTTCCTGGTGAACCTATCCAAGATGGCTGTCAGTCATCGGCACAAGCTACTTATCAGTGGACACTTCTTTACCTTCTCGGACGCCATGGACCATATAGTTCCCTTTGCTGCCCACTTATCATAGGCAGCAATGAGTTGCTTCTCTTGTTCTTCCCGATCCCAGTATGTAGCTCCAGCACCTGGGCCGTGACGGTCGCCCTCGCTTGCATGTTTTTTCAGTATTGCATTCGTAATATCAGACACGACTGCGGAGCGGCAAGGATTCTTGCTCCCATTCAATACAGTTGCTGTATACCTGGTCGACATTCATCAATGGCCGTTAAACATGCCAGTGAGAATGGACGAAAAATTTACCTCGAAACGAAGTGCCAAATGTCTTGAATGGAGTCGCTGTCGGGAAAAATGGTGGTGATGGCACGTCTGACCATGCAACAATTGTCGCTGACGAACATCTCTGGGAGTGCTCAAACGAGGAGCTCAGTGTGATGTCTAAGTCCCATGAGCAGTTCCTGGATCTCAGAATTGGCCTTCGACTGACAAAAACGCTGTGAATATCAGATGCCAGTGATCAGCTAATGTGCTAATGATGCCTCAAGATATGTTTCCATTGCCACGTACCCATGCAATGATCTCATTCGCCTCGTTGATGATGCTTAAGACACCCCCTTTCAGATACTTCGAACGCTGGCATTCCTGGTCGGAAATTGTTGCCTTGTTAGATATCTTGAAAGTGCTGTCGAGTGAGCCACAGATGGCTACGTCGTGATACAACTATGTTGAGCGAGTGATCATGATGACGGAAGCGCTGAGCTTACCTGTCAGTGACTTCATATAGACCTGGGACTCATGCTCCCTTTCACACGCAGTGAATCCAAGGTAAACTTCAGTGATGACATCGGCCAATATACAATGAGCATTGTAGCCGAGTGAATCGTCGAAGCCCGAGAATGTCTGGAGTCCCTTGGGGCTGGCACCAAAGAAGGAGGTGACCATTCTGGGTCTTGCCAAGGTATCATTGAATCTTCCCAAGTACTCGTACATGCAGCGATGGTACTATAGCAGATGGAGTTCTGTCAGACACGACACTAGTAAGTGACTTGAACCCAAACTTGAATGAAAAACTGATGCTTGATCCGTCCTGCCAGTCCACCCGACATAGACAAAGGACGCAACTCAATGAGGAGGTCAAAGAGGTCGCGTGTTAACCCACATCGATAGAAGAAGACAGGAATGCCGCCTAGTGAACATGTGTCACAGCAATGTCAGTTACTGTATGACTAAGGTCCATGCTACTGGATCACTCACACGGAATCTTCCAGTGTGGCTAAGACTTCCAGTAGGCACTGCTGGTGGTCGCACAGCAGTATGACGATGGCGATGAGGACTGGCTCCCTTTCCCTTCAACTTGAAGCGTCGAATTACTTCTCTTCGAGTTGTCTTCAGTGGATGTCACCGAGTGTGGTAAGTCACCATTGGTTGTCTTCTTCGACTTACACGTGTTGCATCGCAGCTGCAGGCCCAATGCAACCTCTTCCTGAAAGATTCCATGAAGTTCTCGAGCGCCAGTCCCTGTCCATCCTTCCCAAGTCACATCGGTGCCAGTGGATTGACACTGCGGACAACAGGCGAGTTCTGGATAGTAGAATGGGTGGATGATATTGACGGGTTTCAGGTACTGTGTCTCTGGGTCAACATCATATGCTCCCGACCGCCTCTGAAGGTGTAGATAAGACGGTGGAACAAACCGTGGGCCAAGCAAGGGAATGTCCAGGCTCAGCTTGGCAAGTGAGTCTCCCTTCTTCCTCGGCCGAGTCTTCTCCCAAATGAAACTAACATACTCAACGACATGCGACTCCCATTCAAGCTGGTGTCTGGACCAGGGACTCTTCCTGGATTCCGGTAAGTTACTCCATACCTCTACGCGTCGCTTTACCTGTAGCAGACTCACATTAGCCCAGAAAATCCATCCAGTACTGTTTCGTTGCTCACCGACTCTGTCCACTTCTTACAGAACGTTTCACCGCGGTCCTTCAGTGCCACGAGCGATGAGTTGCGAAGAACAGCAGCAACCACTTGAGGCTCGAATACCGACATCTGGGCACGGATGGAGGTATAACAAGGCTTGGCTGTAGTCCTGCAGTCCCGCTCCTGAGGGCTGAGACTCAAGTATGAATGGCCTGAGTACTTATAGTAGGATATGGTATAGCCTGCTATCTCTCCTATCCTCCGTCCCTTCACTTTCCCTTTGCCTTCCCTTCATTTCCGTTTCCTCTTTCACACTGCCATACCACAATATTGAATTGTTGCCCTCGTGTACCTTACTAGACTCTCACAAACTACGCACCTTGGTACGTCAACTCCATAGCTGATAGCTGCGCGCCGGGTCAAGCATGGTTCTGATAGGACCAACCACCACCCACTCTGAGTCCGATGGCGGACTCGGAGGACCCTGTTGTGGTTGCACCATCAGCAGCCAAGCACCACGACTCGGACAATGGCTCTGCTATCAGTCAACATTGTGATGTGTTAGGCAACACGATGACTGAGTCACCCGACCACATCCCCGGAAGTCATGACCACACCAGCGACATTATCGACCTCACGGCTGACAACTCAGGCTCGGACAAAGGCTTGCCAATGCATCATTGGACCCGGGATGTTGCCCGGGCCGGAAAGCGGCCCTCATGCTCAAGTTCAATCTCGCAGGAGTTAACCCAGCCGCTAAGTGTCTCAGATAGCCTGAGCCTGCCAGCCACGGGCATCAAAATCTCAGACTCGGCCGAGTGGGTCCCAGTCCACTATTTATCAATGAGTACGTTGCTCACATAGCCTCAGCAATACTAAAGACTCGGATGCCAGGCCAGCGCATTGCACTGACATAACAACTACGTTGCGTGTGGGTCTCCACACGATGCTTGAGCAGATGGGAGAAAATCATGGATTCCAGGCTAATGTAGTGAACAGTGTTTACAAGCACTCAAACGGTCTACAGGAAGCAGATGAGATTCTACGAGTCATGCGGGAAGTCGCACAGAAGCACGGAGAGCAGGAGATCCAACACCAGTCAAAGAGGAGGAAGATGATGCATGCATGATTTATTCAATGTGCTACCAGGCCATCTGTACTAGTATTATTTGACATGTAAAAGAATGCTATGTGTGGTTTGATCCAGAAAAGATACCCTCAACCGCTGCGAAGGCGACCAACCACTTGGCGAATGTCGAACACTGGTCTGAGATCCATTGGAGGGCCCAGTCAGCCCTGCGCTTAACGCAATCTCCTGGATGTGCATTGTATGAGTGTTGCGCAGGATCCTTGACTCGGATGTACATCGATGAGTAGGAATGACCGGTTCGACTCGGAGTTTCAATTGGGGCTACCCCTTGGGTGGGTTCGCCGGTTCTCGGAAGGCTACCCCTTGGGGGCTTCTCGGCTCGCCTCCCGGCTCGCGACCCCTGGGAATGACCAATCTGCCGGGCCGCGGGGCGGAGCGTGCACGTGACAACTTTCACGATCGGGGAAGGCAGGGTGTCCCTTCACCAAGTCTTGGCGTGCTTGTCATTGCAGTATGTACCGAATCTGCAAGTCTATTGAGAAAAGGTTGAGCAGAACAAATACTTGAAGCTTGGCTGTGGTAGTGTTGTTTTGCGTAGGTGGTCAACGTTTGTAACAGGAAACCACTCCGTATAAACACTGGCAGGCGGCATCTTCCGCGTGCTGTCAGCGAGCCTCTCTGACTCTGAAGCATGTGAACTTGTCGGCACTGAGACTCGCGAGGCAAGCCTTTTACTCCTGACCAGGGGTCAACGGTGTCAATGTTGTCGAGTCGTGCACATGGTGCTCTCCCCGACTGGCGTCATGTGCCATCTGGGCCGATCACCTAGGCCGGCACGGCGTTTCAAGGGTCGACCGCTCGCTCCTGGTAGTACCGTCATGGATCATAGGATTGGTTCAAGTTCCCAATGGCTTTGCCTTCATGCTTCTGCCAGTGCGAGCTCGCTATTGGCCGCCGGGGGGTTAATCATTTTCCATGTTCGTGGTTGTCGTACAATCACTGGTGGCGACATCGCTGACTTCGTCGCTCTTCAGATCTTCGGACACGGATCATTTACATCGTGCCTAGACCTGTGTCGGCCTGTCAAAATCCGCGCAATTCGCTTCCCGCACTTTTGGTCACGTTAAAACTGCTGACCCGTCATCACCGCGTACATGTGGTCCATCCCCAAAGGTGGCAGGCAGCCTATAAATACCCCATATTCGTCCTTCCGTTGGTTCCAGTGGACCATCATCGTGATGCTTTCTGCAATCTTAGGTGGGCTTTCGCTCACTGCAACGTTGGCGTGGGGCCGCTCTTCCTCCCTGTTAAACCGTCAATACACCGGCAGCGCGGCGCATTCGATGAACGTCACAAATTGTCCAGGTACATTTCCGCCATCGTCCGTTGAACTCATATCAATGTCCTACAGGTTACACTTTGGGGGATCTCACCGAGTCTGAGTATGGTCTGACTGCTCAGCTGTCGCTCGCGGGCACACCGTGTAACGCGTTTGGTACGGACATAACAGATCTCATCATCAAAGTGACCTACCAATCCAAGACAACGTAAGTTTCTCAAATAACCAAGGTTCCATCTATGTTTCACCATTTGCTTCTAGCCTACACGTGAAAATCTACGACACGGCGAACCAGCAATTCACAATCCCCGAGTCTGTCGTCGAGCGGCCAGCTGCTCCAAAGGAATCGTTCACAGGATGCTCCGACCTCGTGTTCAACTATGACTCGTCACCGTTTGCCTTCTGGATCACGCGTCGCTCGGATCCAGACGCAATGCCTATATTTGACACCAGGATCACATCCCTCCCTCCGACGCCCATCCCACCTTTTAACTCCTCGGACCCCAGCACGGCATTTGATGGCTTCCCCCTCGTCTTTGAAGATCAGTATCTTCAGGTGAACAAGTTTCATGCTCAAAATACCCTGCGAGCTGACATCCGCTGCCCGTGGGTAGATCGCTTCAGCACTGCCTTATGGCACAAATATCTATGGTCTTGGTGAGATCATCGCCAGCAGTGGCTTCCGACGTGATATAGGTACGAATGGTGGCGTCGGTACTATTCAAACCCACTGGGCTCGCGACGTCGGAGATCCTATTGACCAGAACATGTAAGACAGTCGACAAAGTCGTAGCATGTGACTGACGCGCCAAAAGGTATGGCTCGCATCCCATCTATCTGGAGCATCGCTTCAACGAGACCACGAACACGTCGTCGTCATCTGGAGTGCTGCTACTCAGGTATGCAAACCAACGCCGCCATGTGAACTCACTCTAACCGTCTCTCAGTGCTGCGGGGTCTGATACCTTCCTGCAAACTCCGCCTAATTCACCGGTGTCGCTTGTCGAGTACCGAATGGTTGGAGGAATCTTTGACTTTTACTTCTTCTCCGGACCTACGGATAATGATGTGATTGCTCAATACGGGGCGACGATCGGTTACCCAACGTGGCAACCAGCATGGGGCTTCGGATTCCACTTGTGCCGGTAGGCAACTGATCTTACAACACTGCTTGGTTGTCTCGCCACTAATGAAGTGCCATCTCAGGTGGGGATACGTCAATATTAGCGAAGACATTGCAAACGTTGCCGCAATGCGCGCTGCGGACATTCCCCTTGAAGGTCTGCTTTACCCTATGTTAGCCTAATGGCCCTCAGCTAAATGAGAAACTAGTTCAATGGAATGACATCGACTTGTATCATGCATTCCGTGACTTCACCACTGATCCTGTGAGATTCCCCAGCGACGAACTCCAACAATTCATCGAGCAATTGGTCAGTCGTCTAGTGGGGCAATCACCAAAATGTCTAATCCGTTTTTACAGACTGCCAACCACCAACACTGTGGGCATTTCATCGAGGACAGGAAACGCGCAAGTGAATGCTGAACCACTTCATTTTCATAGATATCCCTATTGTAGATGCAGGTATTGGTGCCACTATGAACGCAACCGATGTGGTGAGTCATAGCTATGGACTGCTCTAGCTCTTTCCTGATCATCCTACAAAGTACTACCCATACTCCGACGGAGTCGCGCTGTAAGTGAGATCAATAACTTCGCAGTGTATCCCACCTCACCCTGTATAGTGATACCTTCATCAAGAACCCTGATGGATCCTTGTACATGGGACAAGTTTGGCCTGGTTACTCCGTGGGTTACTTGTTACGCAGGATACGCTCGTATTAACTATTATTTCGTCACTCTTAGGCTTTCCCTGACTGGTTCGCAGAAAACACGCAAGCATGGTGGACCGACGCACTGAGGAACTGGACCGAGCTCGGCGTCGACTTCTCTGGTATCTGGCTCGATATGAATGAGCCGAGCTCCTTCTGCAGTGACTCCTGGTACGCCAAGCATTGGATCGAACTAGGATCTTGACTTACTTTTGAGGACAGTGGTACTGGTGCGAATATCTCAGCGTTGAAACCCTTCAGTGTCATTGGTGCGGTCGCAACGGGATACCCTGAATGGTTAGTATATCCGTTGGCTATCGGCCGCCGTGCGTTGATCGCCGTTCTAGTTACAATGATACGATTTGGGGACCGAGCGGCAACATGACAATGAACGGAACGTCGACGAATTCTTGCGTGCCTGGGACTACGGACTCCCTCTCGAAGCGTGGCATTGGTGCTGGAGCCGAGCAGAACGTTAACCTCACCTATCCGCCATACGCCATTCACAATGGTGAAATCTTGTCTCATTTCGTTTGATTTGCGAGTGATTCATGCTTCCTGTCTTCAGGCGCTGGAGCGCTCTCTACAAATACTCTGGCCACAAACGCAACTCATCACGGTGGCTACGTTGACCTTGATGTACATAACTTGTTTGGCATGATGGAAGAGAAGGCCACGCATCTTGCACTGCAGACCATCTTCAAAGGGAAGAGGCCATTCCTAATCAGTCGCTCTACCTTCCCATCTGCTGGAAAGTGGACCGGTCACTGGGTATGTCCCATTTTTCGAGAGCGGCTTCACTCGGATTCTAATCCAGTTTCTAGCTCGGCGACAACTACAGCAAATGGCAATACATGTACCTAAGCATCCAAGGAATTCTACAGTTCCAGATCTACCAGATTCCGATGGTCGGTGCTGATACATGTGGCTTCAGTAAGTCCCCATTTGATGACGCCGAACGGATACATTCTCAATTGTTTTCAGATGACAACACCGACGAAGAACTTTGCAATCGGTGGATGCAACTCTCCGCCTTTACTCCGTTCTACAGGAACCACAACACCTATGGAGCTCTTCCTCAGGAACCCTACCGATGGGACAGCGTCGCGAACGCATCACGCATCGCCATTGCTGCCAGATACTCGATGTTGCCTTACTGGGTGCGTGCCATGCCAAAGTCTAGTAAGGTGTTTTCAAATATGGATGATAGTATACCCTGTTTGCCAACGCTTCCACCAACGGTCTCCCGCCCGTCCGCGCCCTCTTCTACGAGTTCCCCAACGAACCGGAGCTCTTTAATGTGGACAGACAGTGGTTGATCGGAAGTGACATTCTCGTTACCCCCGTATTAGCCCCGGGAGCAACCACAGTTGACGGTGCGTTCTTGGCCTCATCTTTGCAAGTTATACGCTTAAAATTTTACTCGGCGTGCAGGCATCTTCCCGGGTAGAGGCAATGTCATCTGGCGTGACTGGTGGACCCACGCGGTCGTCAACGCCGCTCCTGGTGCAAACACCACCCTGAGCGCGCCCATCAGCCACATCAACGTCCACGTTCGCGACAGCTCTATTCTGCTCTTACACCAAGAGCCTGCCTACACAATCTACGAGACGCGCGAGGGCCCATACTCGCTGCTCGTGTCCTTGAACAAGGCCGGCGCCGCACGGGGCGACGCCTACGTCGACGACGGAGAGAGCTACCCCCCGGGACCGAGCCGCAAGCTTCACTTTGTTGCGAGCGATTGCGAGCTCAAGATCGAGAGCAAGGGCGAGTACTGCATCACCCAGAAGCTCGAGACGATCACCGTGCTGGGTGTGCCGCAGCAGCCGACGACGGTGTCACTGAACTGCGAACCGATCGATGAGTGGACGTACGACGCTGCGAACGAGGAGTTGGTACTCTCGAACTTGTGCATCGAACTGGACACTGCGGAGACGAAGGTAAGTTGGCAGTAGGGGGGGAACGTTGGCTATGGCGCGGCGGGTTGTTCCTTTTTTACTTTCAAATACGCACTAGGCTGCTTGGATGGTCAGTTATACTCTAATAGGTGCATCGTGTTGCGTTGTCACTTCTTGGGCCCTTTACAACGAAAAAAATTGCTGTTCTTGTTCAATCCGAGCCTAGCATGTGTGTACCTTGCGTGCATGTGAACCAAAAGCATCGAGCGGTAACTTCGTCATAAAGTGCTCTCCTCCTGATACGGCGGCAGGTGACCGGACTGGTCCAAGCAAGTTGGAAGCTCGCAGCTCGTTGACGGCACGCCGAGATATCGTGGCTTCGAGATGCCGTCAACTCGTTTATACACCCCGCGTAATCAGCCGACTTATAAGCGTTCATTCCGCAGTTATTATACACCTTTTCTTGGCAAAAAAATAAAGCGAAGACAAACCGAGAGCCTTTCCCTAACATCCTCGCAGCTCTGTCCCCCAAGTCTCTTCAATCAATGGCATTCTATAGTTTGACTAGACGAGGATACAGGCTGCTGGGAATGTTGTTGCTGTCATCACTTGTCTACCTCGGCTGGCGGCGCCCGTGGGACCACACGACACGTCCAAGACATGACACTCCACCACCAGTGGTACCACTGGCAGAAATTCCGGAACCACAACTTCCTCTGTTGTATGAAGAAGTAAGAGCAAAAGAAAATTCCTTAGCGCATTACGAAGAGTATAGGCACAAGACCGTCAAGTATTTCTTTGATGCCAACCATGCCCGCAGTAAGAAATCCAGAAACACCTTACCTTAGCGTCGCCCTACCCACTGACCATCCTTCTTTAGATTCGGGTTGGGGAAATGTCATGCAGGACTTTGTCATGATGGGCTTGCTCGCCCACGTTGCTAATCGATCGTGAGTTCCTCGCACTGTTTCTTCTTTCATACCTCCATGATCATACGAACATATAATTTCGTCGTGGGCGTGATGTGAAGTTTCGTGTTTAATGACTACGTTTGGAACCCGGACGGCTCACTCTACTCAGAATACAATGGCAAGCAAATCCCTTCGCGCGTTCCTCTCTCTGCCCTCGTGGGTGGTAAGCAACATGCCCAACCTTGCTTCGCAACCTCATTGTTGCCAACAGGTCCAATGGTCGGCGGTCCTTGGCCTGCTGGCGATCACACTCCTCTCTCCGTTTCCAGAGACTTCTTCCACGAGGTCTGCCCAAATCCAACTGTCGTACAGACGTCAGATATCAACACCCAGGAGATGCGATTTAGTGATGATATTCCAGCTTCCTACATATTCGATAAATGGGTGGAGAAAATCAACTCGATCAACGACTCATGCGTCATGATGGACCCGAATAGCGATAAAATCTTTGATTTTTGGTACGCAGCTGGGATCAGTCATGCGAGTCATAGTTTTCTGATGTCGTCGTGGCTCTGCAACAGGGTATATGGCCATAAGCGGATGCTGAGTATGTGGTCATACTTGTCGAGGTCTCCCCTCGTCACGCACTGGGATTGGTCACCGCTCGTCCACGATGCTTTCAGCAGAAACCGCCATTTGCTCGAACCTAAACAAACGTTCTGGAGATGGCTTCTCAATTTTCGAAGGAAAAGCACGTCTCATGCTGTCCCTGGACTTCTTGCTATCCACGTTCGTCGAGGTGACTTTCAAGAGCACTGCGCTCATCTAGCCAAGTGGTCTGCGAATTGGAACGCATTTAACTCGTTTCCTGAATTTCGCGACAACTTCGATCGACCAGCTGGCGGTGGTGGGGGCACAACATCGGATGAAAATCTGGAGCTCTACCTTGAGCGGTGCTACCCCACAATCGAGCAGATTGTCGCAAAGGTCAGCCAAGTCCGCAAGGAAGCTACGGATCCGCTTCGATATCTCTACATCCTGACGAACGGCCCAACGGAGTGGGTCGAAGAGCTCAAATCCGCACTGCAACGACACATGAGTTGGGATCACGTCGGTAGCAGCCGGGACCTGGAGTTGACCTTGGAGGAAAAGTTTGTTGCACAGGCTCTAGACATGTATGTCGCCCAGCTGTCTCAAGTATTTATAGGGAACGGCGTAAGTGCTTTGCGTTCTTGCCGTGATGCTAGTACTGAATCGCGGGTGATCGATTGATCAGTGGTCGAGTCTCACGTCTAATGTGGTTATGCTACGTATGGCCCAAGGATTCGATCCGAACACAAACAGGTTCTGGTGAATACAGTGTTGGGAAGGGTCGTGGTGGTACGGGTCATGTAATGCCATCGCTTACCATGACTTTTGCCGATATCCGTGGTTACAGTAATCATTCGGTATGCTCGGGAATATGTTGGTTATCAGTGGGTACATATTTCCTCGGACAAACTTGCTAGGTACATAACGAATTACTTGGTTGAGGTTATGCAGCATGGAAGCTAACATGAGGAGTACTAAGATGGAAGTTCAACGTAATGAATAAATGACATGGATCTTTGATCTGACCTTGGCCCAAAGTGCTCATGCATGCTGACATTTCTGCCCGCGTACATATAGACGACCTGCCCTTGTCAGGTAACACAATGGGTTAGCAACGATGGGCGTTGTGCAGTTGATGGAAGCGTAGGTCATAATGTTGACTCTCTTGTATGATATGAACGACGGAAACAGTACTTACCGTCTCTTGCCCTGACGCTCTACGACATCAAGTCGGAGGTAAATTATCCCTCTCAATGCCATAGTGTGTGCCGCATCACACTGAGCGCGTGTCCTGATTTTTCCGACGAAAAAAACATGCATCCGATGTGAAAGCTAGCTGTCAGCCCATACTACGACTAACCTGAAACTGAGATTATAGTGCCTACTGCGCACTACTGCCAGCGGAGGGCATCCAAGTCCGTGGAAACACCGACTCGGAAGTATGACACGCACTGGCACTGGCAGACGGGTTAGTAGGAGTTCGGAGTCGGGTGGCGGTGCCAGCGGCGGCACGTCTTCTCGTCCGCCATCTCGTCCTTGCCAGCGAGTTGGCTCCCTCGCATCGGGTGCCTCGCCCGCTCCTCGTTTTCGCACCCACCCACCACTCCCTCTCGCAGGTCCGACGTCTAACCTATGCTTGTCCGTCGCACTTCACTCATGGGCTCGCTCAGTGACCTGCTTGGTACCCATGATGTAACCCATCCCACGGTCCACCCTCGCAGCTCGCTTGCGTCGGGCCGGAAAGCCCTTTGGGGCTTTCGCCCACATCCTCACTCCTGCCTTGCACATACCTACTAGTATGTATTATGTACATCACCCGCTCCTCCCTACGAGCCACCGTTGCGATCGAACTTCACGGACTATCCCTATGTTCTCTACGATAGCTACGTTCGGTCAAGTATTATCTGCGGCGACTCAGCACCACGGTCGACCTAGCCCCCATAAATGGATTCCCTTTTCATCAATAATTTATACCTCATCTATAGCCATACCACGATAGGTTGCTCTTTTCACTTTCCTCGCGACATCTGACAAATCGACAAAGAACAAATGCCACGACATGTATTAACTGTCAGATATCGTATCAGGCCAGTTGTATAGGCATGCTAAACAGTCAAGTTTGCATTTTGCCTGACAATGGTATCCTCTCCTCTTGACCTCCATCCATCCATGTTCAACCGCATCTCACGACGGTGTTTGTCTACAGTCAGCGACAGCAAGACTCTCCTGGCCCTTTGCCGATATTGCCTTACCGTCGTGCAATTCCCTGGCTTGATCTCATTCCTACTTCTCTGCATCCTACAGCCTCCTTTCCATCGATCTGGCGCGTATTATTCTTGTCATTATTCGTGGTGCCCACGTTTGCATTCCTCCATCTCTTATGGCTCTCCTTGTATCACCTGGTACCTGCGTGGCAGCGACGCAAATACACCCTACTTGCACCTTTCCAAAATCCGGCACCCTTTTGCATTCGTTTGGTCCCCTCGCTTTATCATCTGGTTTGCGATTTCTTGTACGAGTCTCTGGGTCGGATTACACTACCAACAGCCATCGGATCGGCAGTATCTCTCGTTGATCGATAAGGGGGACGCTCATCCTAAAAGGGCTGGATATGCGAATCAAGGTAGATTTTACTAGACACACAATCACTTTCACTGATTGGTCTGTAGAAAAAATATTTATCGGCGCGATGTTTTTCAACAATGAAAAGGTTATACTGTACTGGTCCGACAGCATCATCAAAACTATTCATTACCTTGGAACGGACAACGTCTTTGTCTCCATCATCGAGAACGAAAGTTCCGACAAGTCTCCAGAGCTGCTCCGACAGCTCGACGACAAACTGGACACCATGCAGGTACAGAGGCGTATACTGACCCGGGACAAGACGATCACGAAGCCGCACAGCATTGGCGGCAATGATCGCATCTATTTCCTCGCTGCCGTTCGAAATCGCGTGCTCGAACCGTTGGTGGAGAATGGCGGATATGACAAGGTTATTTTCACCAATGACATCTTCATTGAGCCGGAATCGATTATTGAACTACTGAACACGGCGGACGGAGAATATGACATGGCATGTGGGTTGGATTATAATAACTTTGGGTGAGCATTCAACACTCTGCTTTCGCCGTTGTTTACATTGACGTTTGGTATGAAGACTATATGATATGTGGGTCCTCCGTGATCAGCATAGAAGACTGGCTAGTATTGTATATGTGTTTTCATCTTTACTTTCGCGAGCTCGGTGGATAGAGACTTGGTCCGTCATTAGATGGCCTTATTTCTCCGACGTCGAAGGCTACGAAGCGAGGCAGACCGATTCACCGGTACCAGTCTTCGCGTGTTGCAACGGCATCGTCGCCTTCCAGGCCGACCCGGTCCTTCCCGCCCACCTACGGTCTAACCGAACGCTTTCAAACTATCCAGTACGATGCTCCCATACGATTTTTCAGACGTGTACTTGATAATCACCGCATTTTTGTCAATCAACGCGTCGTCGTCGCTTATGAATGATGGTGAGTGCTCACTTCCTACTTGATACTCTACAACCTTGTCTTTCTCGTGGGCGCGTTGTTCCCGGACGCTGCGCTCAACCGGGCCTTCTCGCGATGTCGTCGCTGGAGCTGGAACTTTCCACATGACAGGTTTTACGCATATTTCAAGTTGTTTATGAGACCTCCCGTGTTGAAGTGGTGGATAGAGAAGGTATGCACCAGACTGTGATTGTCGTTGGCGATCCAAAGCGAGTCTGGCAGTGGGATGGGGGAGGCTGTCATCCATGGCAGTGATAGGGAATGCATGCTAGGGCCCGTGCTTGCTTTTCGTATCTATGGCGGTTAGACTTTGAGGCCAGAGAGAGCACTCCGAGTATTCGTCAGAAACTGCAGCTCACAATGGAGACGATCGCTTGAGTTCTCGGCCTGTAACAGCCGAGGACAGGTCCTAGCCATGGACACAAGAAGATTCAGATATCCATGAACGGAAGTACTATGGAGAGACCACACCTTCGTCGGCCAACATATACGTACCAAAAGAATCAAGCTTGCTTTCCCTTCGAACTCAGGTTGAAGTCCGTGCGTGTTCAGAGATTCCCGCTTCAATAACCTACTTCTCGGTGTCGATTCTATAGTGACAGATATCTCTGCCAATGTAGGTTTACTCGGATACATGCCCAACCGTCTCCTGCTCACATTAGCTTACTCTGGTGACCAGATCATACTCATCATTGGCAGTGTCTGAAGACATGATGGTTTTCAGGCTCTGTCCCTCGTGCAAAGGGGGAGGAGTCTCCAAGATGTGGGGTGATCAGTCCGAGCATGGTTCGAGCCCGAAGGGGAGCGACCTATGCACCCGCCGCGGGTCACGGGTACGGGTATGCGCGGGTACGGGTACGGGTTGGGATTCGACAACCTGTGGACCCGTGACCCGTATACCCGGTACCCGTCCCTTATATACCCGGTACACGTGCACATAGTACTCACAGACCATCACCGCTGCTGCCGAAATTTATGATCCAGATCCTACATCCACCATCATCGAGGAAGCTTCTGTATCGTGAAACCATTCTTTGCAATTCCGGATGAAGGGCAGTGTTCATACCATCGAGCCACAGGCACGAAGCTGTACATTACTCGGAACTTTATTTGAGAAGTCAAAACACAGCATCCAAAATAAACGGTCAACATCTATCACCACCCAGTCTCCCCCAGGCCACCATGCTTTCCAAACGCGTCTCATGTCCCACGGAGAAGGCACAAGCACTTGCTGACGCCGTAAATCATCCCAAGGCTCAGCTTGCGGTGTCACGAAATGCTGAACCTGGCAAGAAGCCTATTAGACTAGGACCTCGTCAAGTAGAGCATGAAGGTACTAATACTCACAGTAATGATGCATTAATACTACACCAGCACCGTGACATGGACAGCAGGGCCACCGGTGACCCCAACACACAGCCTGAGCGCGGCAAAGTGCCAGAATCCCAAATGAAAAAATCAACGACAACAAGGAAGCGTCCACGGGCCCAGGCAGAATCAGATGTCGAGGATTTAACAGAAGAGGAGGCACCGACAGCAAGAGAAGCTGTGTCAGGTGTGAAGCGGTCAAAAGGCAACTTGAAGCGGAATATCAAGAACCGTGACAAGGAAACCGAAGATGCTGATGAAAATTCAGATGCTGAACTTCGTAAGAGCCTAAAAGACTTTCAGTGACTCTCCTTGACTGATGGAATGGAAGAGCGAATGATGAAGGAATGGAACTCGCCCATCTATGCCTTCTTTAGCAGCATGCCTGATATCGAGTATGTCAGTCAGCGCCGGTGCCATGTATTCAAGTGTCTCGGCAAGGGGTGCGTCCACAAGATTAGGCGCTTCCTTGATATGGGCGACAAAGCATCGACCGGGAACATGCGCAAGCATGTGCGGTCATGCTGGGGTTCCGATGTAATGTCAACTATCAGTGATGCCAAGGATCTTTAAACGGCACGCAATGGAATCAAGAACTACGCCGACAAGGGGTCAATTACTGCTGCATTCACACGATGCAAGGGGAAGGTCACTTACTCACATAGACAATATACCCGCACAGAGACGAAGTGCGTGCATAAATTTGTATGTGCTTGT
>JBBPOE010000420.1:0-24568 GCA_038091295.1 Tylopilus felleus | reverse complement strand
GTGTTGCGAAGATGCTCGAGACGCTGAGACAATGCAGGGATGGCGAGGTGAAGAAGGAGGACGTCGTTGAACCCAAGGGGTGGTTTTGGTAAGTGTGCAGGAGGAAAGTGTATGTATAGTCTGAATCCTTGTAATTTTATTGTAAACTCACTACTCGAGCTCATAGTTGCGACGCCTAGGGATAGGGGTAGGATGGGTCCACGTTTCAGCGATTATGTGGTACAAAATCATAGTGTAAACCAAAGCAATAAATATCAAAAGGTATACATCCGTATCTAAATGTTCACAAACTCTGTGCCCCCGCCACTGTTTTGCCCATTCTGTGTCCCAGTAGGAGGATTTGCGCTAGCAGTCTCCGAGGGTCCTGGACTGACACCCTGCCCCGTATGCGTTGGAGTTGATTGTGAACTAGGGAGAGAGGATCCACTAGACGAGCTCTCGTTGGTGCCAGTCGTGTCCACGTTCTTGGTCTTCTTGATCGTCCCACCCACTGCTCCACCCACCACGGCGCCGATGACAATGAGGACAATGGCAAAGATGGTGATGATGCCGTTGCGGGTGCGCCAAAAAGACGTTCGGGGCTTTGTAGGGGCGTATACGGGAGAACCAAGCTTCTCTCTAGAGGCGGTTTCTGGGATGGCTGGCGTCACAGGCACGGGAACTGGGGGAACTGGCGGTGGATGGGGCGATTGGGGAGGAGGCGGGTGACGCACAGAAGGCGCACGGCGAGGTGGTTGTTCGAGAAGGTCGACACTGTAGCCCTCCTACAAAGGATTATGAGCGTCGGAAGCCACGAGGCTGTGCTCAACGCTGCTCACCTGCAACTGTGCGCGAGTCGCCCTGGGTGCTTCATCGAGTAATGTTTGGTCATAGGACGACATTGTCGTCTGGAATGACCTTTGCGCTTGTGGTGATGGGAGAGCGACGTGGGCGTCGGGTAGAAATTAGACGCTCATAGCACGGCAACAACTGGCCAGTTGAACAGCCTCGGTGGCCTTGTGCCTTTCACACATCTCGAGGTACAGACGGCGTCAAGTATGCATATTAGAGCGCGCGCGCCAGTCCTTCCTTGAACACGACTCATTTCTCAGACATGGTCCTCCTTAGACTCAGTGAACCGAAAAATGGCGCAAGGGCTAATTTGATTCAGGAAATTCCCACGCTGTTATAGTACGAAGCGCGACGCAAACATGTTTCTTTCTCCTTTCGTTCACTGGACTCCTTCCACAGCGCATATAGTGCTCTGCTCGACGCTTGTTGTACGCATTCAACGTGTCTATATGCATGTTGATGGCTAATCTCATACCAGCGCATCTCATTCCAGGTCCGGTCTGTCACCACTGATCCGCACGTCGTAAAGGGCGTGCTTGCCACGCCATGCCTTCATTTCTGAACAAGGTCTTCGGTTACAAAAAGCATGACGACAAGGAGGCAGCGCGTCCGACGCGCGAAGCCTCCGATAGCTCTTTGCTTGACGGAAAGTACGAAGCGATCGTCGTTTCTCCAACTGGCTCCACTTTCACCGAAGCTCAGCAATCCAAGGACCCAGACCGCGAAGTAGGATTCTCCCTCTTCAAGCCCAAGACACGTGGGGTCTCTCAGAAGTCCGCCCAAAGACATTCTGAGGATGTCCCTCACCTCACGCTGCAGCTCCCTGGTCCCAAACAAAACTCGGACTCTCGTTCATTAGGCGTCGTCTTCGAAGCAGACCCCGACTCGCAGATAGTGCTCGATGATGCTGTCATTGCTGCGAAACGTCTCAACCCTCTGGAAGCTCTCATTCTCGTCCGGGCTTGCGCACAGGCCATCACCGAGCGTGGTATGTTCTTTCATCGTTCCTGTAGCTCTCTCGCTGATCCTGCCATATCAGGCTTGGAGACTCTCGGGATCATGCATCCACATTGGTTTTCTGCGTCTGCTGATGTCCAGCGCAGACTCATCTCCCTTTTTATCCACTCCTTGACTCAAAGCAGAATAACCACACTCTCTCCAACACCCACTTCCCCCATCTCAGCGTTCGAAAATGAGCTTCATTATACACGTTCGCCCCATGACGTCGCTGCCGTGCTTCGTTGGGGCCTTCGTCATCTCTCGCTCGAGAATGGTCTTTTTGGTAAAGACAGCGCCGAATGGGGATGGTACAATACTTTTTTCCAGGCAGAGCGTACTGCATCATACCCTCCCAAAGGCTTCTCCGAGCTATTGTTGCCCCTTTTACCCAGATCCCACGCTGAACTATTGACTGCAACGCTCATCCTAATATCATCGCTCGCGTCCCACGCAGAAACAAACAGCATTTCTGGCAGTAAACTGTCAAAATTCTTGGGTCTTTGGCTTCTCGTAGCTACTCAAGCGGAGCAATCTGACGATTGGAACCGGTTTTACGCTCGATGGGAACGTAGCGGTCGCATTCTGGAACATCTGTTCCTCGCTCGTTTGAGGTGAGCCCGGAGAGAGGCTCGATATTACATTGTCTGATTCAGTCACAGGGATGAATCTGTCGGGCAGCGCTTACCAACACGGCTCCTGGAACTGGTCAAGCACTACCCATACGATAAAGGCTCGCCAGTCACGGATGACAATCTTCTTTCACGTCCCCGTTTTTCTACCCGTCAATACGATGCTCTTTTCGTCCGGGTTGAGACTGTTCTGACGCACAGTGCCGAGCAGCCAAAGCAGCATCCGATTCAGCTCCTTCTCGAAGCGTTCCAACTTCCCATCGACAATTCTTCCGGGGATGAGCTTATAGCGCAATGGAATACCCTGAAGACCGCAGCTTTTAGGGAGGCAACCTCATCCAATATAGAAGGGCTCCAATTTTCTCGGGTCTTTGTCGACGAGACCATTCACCTGTTGTCCTCGATTCCTGCCGATAACAGTCTTCCGACGTCTCCCACGCTCTTGACCTCGCCTACCACTCCAGCTGCTCGCGAACCTTCTTCAATTACCAAGGCTTTCGAGCGCTCCATCTCTAAACCAAATACCAGCGACTTATCCACACCTGCATCCCCTACTTCACCATCTTCGATCGTGATCACAGATTGGGCGCAGTTTGCTCTGAGTGGGTTTGGTGATGCCTCAACTACCCAACCTACCCAACCCTTAGCACCTCTCTCGAGCGGGGACGATGACGTTGAGGTGACTCAACCCCGGCTTTTCCGCATGTCTAGTCGCCATCGTGCCAAGTCGCGTACTCGCAGACGACGATCTGACGAGCACGAGCCTTCAGAAACCCCACCCCTGCCCGATCCCGAGTCATCCATTGTCGAAACCAAGCTTGCCTCCGTACACATGGTACAAATCGACGAAGCCTTCATCGACTTCTGGAGCGACGCTATCGTTGATCCTATCACTGCCAACTGGCCCACGTTCGTTGTTTGTGGTCTGAAGCAAGTCGCAAGTGCCCAACAGGCCATCCGCTGGCTTGTTATCGAGCAAGCGTACACTCGCCAAGAGCCGCAACCATCCCGCGTCCCATCTGTAGACGGGCGCAGAGGTCGTTCCCCTCGTCCGTCTTTTAAATCTGACATTTCCGGATTTCGTATCAACTCGGTGTTCGCATCTGCTCGGAAACGTTTCAGCGTCTTCAACAAATCGGCGACTGACTTGGATATCAAAAAGTCGGGTGGTAAAATGCTAGCTGCGGGAGAACTTGGAGAGGTGCTCGTTGAGGAGGAGCCTACATCTCCGTCTGCTCCTCCCACCCAGACGGGTGTCCGTGTTGATGGGAATGGAGCTGTCAGAACCACCGTCACTGGTGGCGCAACAACCCACGTCGCCGATCAGCTGAAAGTAGACCAGATCTCCACTGCGCCTATTCTTGATGTTCCACCCGCATCTACCATCAAGGTGAATACATATTGTTAGGAAGTGCGAGTCAAAACATTGACTTTTTCAAGGAGGAATTTGGACTTGTTGAGGCACCCTCAACTGAGCCTACCCCACAATCTACCAATGGAAGTGCTTCCGTGCTGTCACCACCTGTCAGACCCTCAGAGGAGACCATTTCTGTCGAGCGAGATTCTCCACGTATCCTTGACGTTGTCAGCCCAAAGAGTAATGGGTCAACCACCCCAGTAACCAAGATCACTCCGCTGGCGGCGGACACGTCTGATTCGCGGCCTACTCAGGGTACAAACCTTACAATTCTGGCTTCTGGTCCCGCGCCCTCTATGGAAAATGCTGTCGCTCAAGAAGCGCAGATTCAGGTTCGGCAGGGTGCTGCTATCAAAGTCAAGGACCGACCTGTCGAACCTGCCGCGCAAACAGCCCATCGCGATGAGCGTCTCCATGCTGCATCTACAGGCGAGCCGTCCAACGTGGTCGATAAGCGTTCGCGAGAAGATACGGTAGCCGTTGCTACGTCTGCAACCGAGATCATCGCGCTGGTGGCGGCAGCACCCGTTGTCCATGCTGCAGTCACCGCTGCTGCCGTCGACGAAGCCCCTGAGCCCGCTGTCCAAGAGCCACACGAGGCCAAGCAAACACAGCAAATCGCTTTCGCTGATCCCGTGGCGGCACTTTCCGTCGAATCAGTCGTCAAGATTGATGATCTTGCCCCGGTACCTGCAGCCGAAGTTATCGCCACTGAGACAGCAGCTCAGCTGGAACCACGCTTGACACCTTCCACGGTTGATAAGGTCGAAGAAGCTAGGGATGTTGCCGAACTGGCGGAAATATCTACTCCCGCTCCAGAACTCGTGGTTTTGGTCGAAGAAACACCTGGCCAAGAAATTTCCGCTGATGGGGCTGCCCAGGTCTCCGCTGCCAAGCCAGAAGTTGTTGATGGCGCAGCCCCTCAACTCGATGACGCGGCCTCTCAACCCGTGGCCGCGGAGTTGCAGGCTACCTTGGAAGCAGATGTGTCGTCTATCACTCGCCCCGTGGAAGTACCATGTGTTGAGGCTGCCCTAGCCGCTGACACGAGCCTTCAAGTTGCGGTCGTCGAAACGGATCACGCTGCGGACCAGGTGCCTGAACTTGCAGCTGAAGAGGCACAAACCCACGTGCAAGTGACTGCCGCCGAGGCACCCTTGATCAAAGTTATCCCGTCGCCTGAGGTTAAGGTCGACGTTTCCGCCGGCAACGTGTCTGCCTCGCATGTAGGCGTGGCTCCTGCTGAGGTAGAGGCTCAAGCTGCACCCGAAAGCTTCTTCCACGATTCGGGCCCAACGGCCGCCGCTGACGCACACGAGTTCGTCGAGGCTGCTCCGGCTATTTCCCCCGAAATCGAAGTCGAAACACAAGAGCCTGTCGCCGGAACCGTGGAGGTTATCACTCTAGCTGAAGAAGCTCAGCCTTCTGTAGAAGCAGAGTTGCCAACTCAGGTGCATGAAATACAGGCCGCCGATGTATTATCGCCCGGATCCAATCAAGAAGCTACGACCGCCGCATTAGCCACGGTAGTTGAGGTCGTCGCTGTTACGGCGGAAGCCCAATCAGCACCGGACGTTCCCGCAGAAGCTCATATTTCTGCTCCAGAAAGCGCACCGGTCAAAGTCGTTGTGGAGGTTATCCATGAGGCGAGCGAGCCCGCTCCAAGCACCGTCACTGAACCCGAGCCTGTCGAGGACAAGGCGGTAGCAGAGCCCGTCACTGAAGAAGCGCAAGTGCTCGCGCACGACCCAGCGCCAAATGCGAGCGAACCCGTTGCCATTACGCCCGACGTACCCGCTCCCATAGAGCCTTCAAGCGCGTCGGCGCCTCAGTTTGTTGTCGACGAAGCTGCGGATCCGCCCGTCGTCGCTGTTGCTGTCTCCGCTCCCGAGGAGATCATTGTCGTCGAGGCCGCGGTGGACACGGTCGACGAACCCCGGGTCGCGGCAGAGGCCGAGCCAGCGCTTCGTGAGGAAACTGTGGTCGTCGTGAGCGCTAGTGAGCCCGAGGCTCCCGCAGCTGAACCAACGGTGGATGAGGTCGTTGCCGAGCCCCTTGCGGCACAGCAGGCCGAGGAAACTGTGGTCGTCGTGGGTGCTAGCGAGCCCGAGGCTCCTGTGGCTGAACCAGCGGTGGTCGAGGTCATTGTATTAGCACCTGCTGTCGAAGACGCGCCGGCACCTGTGGAAGCAGGGGCATCCGCACCAGTAGCTATCGAAGCACCTGAGCAAGTTGTCACCAGTCAACCAGAGGGTAGGTCTGACTAACTTGCGCGTTCACGAGGTATGCTAACCAAGTTTTCATAGCCGCACCCACGGTCGAGATCAGCGAGACGACCAAAGTCGACGAACAACAAGTGGTCGATCGTTCCGAGCATCCTGTGACGTGTGAGTGCTAACGGACTTTTGTACGAGATACTTTACTGATGTGCCCCTGTTAGCCGAAACCCATGTCTCTACGCACGAGCCGGCTGGGCACGCCGAGGAAACCGCGCCTGCGGCACCATAGAATAACCAGGGCTCACTGCCAAAGTATCAGTCTGCATTTCTTGTGTCGACGTTCTACTGGAACAGATGGAATCCTCTCTCTTTTGGTTTTCACTTCTCATCGTCTTATGCGCTGTTCTTCGCGTCTCGTTCCCCATCTCATTCGCGCTCACGTTCTTTTCCCCCCCTTGCTTTCAACGATTCTAACACATGATCATCGCTAGCATATTACCTTACACAGCCCTCTGGGTTTCTTTGTACCCATACCAGAATTTCGATTTCAACACCCTTATGATATATTCCTTTGGACGATATTCCCTGCCCACCCTCATTCCTTTTTCTTTACTCTACCTTGGTGTTTTCGACGTTCCAGTACTCCTGCGCGTAATCCTGGATAGCACGGTCGGAGCTGAATTTGCCCATCTATTCGTGTTGTTGAATACCCCCTACACGTCAGAAAATACACAGTCGATCGGGTTGTCACACACCTTGGCAGTCGTTCTGATGCTCTTCTTGATCCACTCGGTACGGTCAGTGTAAGCTTCGTCCACCATACGCAGCGCCTCGATGTCTGTAGGACTGACGTCAGTGCGTGAACTGAAAGGAAGCGTTGGTCGACACCCACAGGAATCGAAATCGTCGGTGATCAGATAGTAATCGCCTTGCCGAATGGTGTTCAACAACCTAGCACGCACCACGTCAGGGCAGGTACCGTCCATAATAAGATAGCCAAGGAACGAGGCACGTACGGCTCGTAGACGTGCTCGTCACCAAACAGGCCATTCGAGATCACGTCCAAGACGGTCGCGAGCGCGGGCGACTTTTGTTCGACCGGAACGGGGTGGTACATGTGCTGATAACGCAAGTCTTCTACGTCGGGCGTCAAGGTTCCAAAGAAGACTAAGAAGAGCGGATTGGACAATTGAAGGGCGTCATTTTCGGTCAATAAATGGGTGGACGGGGGTCGCTCACAGACGTTGCTGGACCCGACTTCTTCGGCGATCTCGATGTTCGCGCCGTCAACCGTACCGAGGAGAAGGCCGCCGTTCAAGCAAAACTTCATGTTGGACGTGCCAGACGCTTCGGTGCCAGCAGTGGAGATGTGCTGACTGATGTCCGAGGCGGGGATCAGCACTTCAGCCAAGGTCACGGAATAGTCGGGGAGGAAGAAGACGCGAAGGTAGTCTTGCGTCTCTGGGTCGGCGTTGATCACGCGAGCGACGTTTACGATGAGGCGAATGGTCTGAGAAGGTCGTCAGCAACTTGGATACACGATGCAAGGGTGATTGTATACCAGCTTGGCGATGTAATCTCGTGGTCGTCGTGTCAGTACGCGCGGCAAAGTCAAATTGCAAAAACTTACATCCCGGGGCAGCTTTTCCAGCAAAGAAAACGTTCCGTGGGATGACTTTCTTCCTTTCCTCTGGTTTCATCGATTTCAATGTCAAGTATCGCTGAGGGGAATATAAGACAAGTCAGGAATTGTGCATTCGCCAGCTCACATGAACAACACCAAGGATGTTGAGCGTTTGACGCTACATTCAATATTAGCACCGCCAGTTAAAAATTTCCCTTCATCATGATATACCTTGTACTCATGCAACCTCTGTACGGTATGGCCCAGTTAGCCTAGTTGGTAATTGACATATGTTGGTCCTGACCTTTATGTGAACATCGAATAACGCGTTCGTATTGACTTTCAAGCCCAGAGTTATTTGGACGTAATGAGCCAATCTCTCCTTGTTGGCCTGCTTGACGGAAGCCCACGTGGTCTGAAATTCTTCATCTTCGACGTGATCCAACAAGCCTTCTAGTTTCGACAAATCCTTAAGCCATACGCTTCTCGGAATCTTGAGCGTTTCGGTGATTAGTTCACTGAGATTTGGATTACACTGGACCAAGACGTCAGCATCGTCTTGCTTCTATTTTGGTGACGATAAGACGAACCTGGTCAAGCCAGCGTCGCGGAGTAACTTTGGTCGAGCGTCATCATCGAGATGTTTCTAAGATCTGGTAAGCACCCACCGCCGTTGGTGACATTTCCGAACCTTGCATCCCGTTAGACAACGATTTCCAAGGAGTGTTAAGCACATACTTGCTGATACCAAAGTAATCCACGAAATCCTTCATGACCGTAGTCCTCACCAATTCACTGTGCAACTAGGGAATTCGGTCAAACCTGCGCGGACTGAAAGTACACGACAACGAATAGCGTACCTCAGCGACGCCGTTTACCTTGCGACTTCCTGGTTGAATTCATAATGGATCAGAATCTCAATGTTGTCCAACAAACCACAAACCGATGCACGCTAGATGTGCCATGCGAACATTCTTTGGTATGCCCTCTAGTATGCAACCGTGGTTAAGAGCTTCACGCGAAAACAGTGACATCACTCGCCTTCTATCAGAGACATCCTTGCCAATCGGTCGCGGTCGCCGGGGAACATCCGTTCGACAGCTGTCGAACTCATTAGTCTGAGGTTGCCGAGAGGCAACATGCACTTACATTGCAGAAAGAGGCTTCGACCCCGGTCACATTGTTTCATCAACTCGAAGAAGTGGTCGCCAAAAAACTAACTCACAAGTTCTGTGAAAGAATGGCATTAGAAACAATTTCTTCCCAAAAGACACGGACTGACGATATCAAAAATGATCTGCATGTGTCTGAGGAATGGTCAGATGATAACATCAAGCGAGCCTAGACCGACAGCATACCGCGGCAAAAGATGTTCCATCAAAGGAACAGGCCACTTTTCCAGCGCTTCCTAGAACAAGTTCTCGTCAAAGCGATGAGGGTCGAGGAATTATATGACCGACCGGGAGCACGGTATGATTAGTGAAGAAGAAGGTCTCCGTGACGACCTTCCACGCTGTTTGCCAGGGCAAGTCTTCTTCATCAAGTAAAATGCGCATCAGTTCAGGAATGGCCAATGTTGGGTGGGTCTGCGGAATGATCTTAGACGAGTTGCACCACAACTACACATAGCTTACTGACGTCGTTGAGCTGTATAGCAACATCTGGGGATTGTTGAGCCAACGAAGAATCATGTTTCCCAGTGACTCACAATCAGATAATTCGGTGATCAGTTTTCCAAGGTTCTTGAACCGCCTCAAGATGTCTGCGAGGCTCGCTGCAGTCCAAAAGTACTGTTGTTTGAGGCGCAACTCCTTTCCAACTGTCAACCCAGAAACGTGAGTAGAACCAAGCGATTCACGAAGAAGACTGCTCACAGGTCGTGTGGTCATTGGGATAAAGCACCGAAGTGATAGCAGCAGCACTGTTGGAGGATTCAACCGCATGCTCGTAATCTCCGGCTAAGCGAAACTCGTCAGATGACGTGATGCATCCTTTCGAGAGTCCTCACCGTTGAAACTGTTCAGATCGAAACCTCTCTTGGGTTTACTCTCCCAGAGACGGAGATTGTTGGTATTCCGAGTTTCGTACCCTGGAATCATGACGTCGTACGCAACTGCCAGCACTTCCTGCCCGCCATGCCACACGCCGCGTCCACTCCCATCGTGGTACTTGTCCGCCACGCCGTGGAAACGGATCTCATACGTGACATCGATGCGGGGCAGTTCCCAGGGATTCGAATTCTCAAGCCAAGGATCAGGTGCTTCGAGCTGCTGTCCATCGGGGGAGATCAGCTGCTGGAAAATGCCGTACTTGTAACGAAGCCCGTATCCCCAGACCGGGAGCTCTTGCGAGGCGGACGAATCGAGGTAACATGCTGCAAGGCGCCCCAAACCACCGTTTCCCAAGCCGGCGTCGCGCTCTTGTGTGAAAAGGTCTTCGAGGTTGAAGCCGAGTTTGTCAACGCCTCGTTGGAACTTGTCTTTGAGTCCAAGGTTGAGGAGCGCATTGTCGAGGGCTCGTCCCATCAGGAATTCGAGGGAGAGATAATAAGCACGCTTTCCCCCCTTTCGATTCATATGCAATTGGGTGTCATTCCAGTTGATCTGGAAAAAAGGAATTGGTTAACGGGAAATACAGCACTCGTCATGGCGGATACGCACGAGTAGATTATCACGGGCGGAGAGTGCAGTTGCCTGATAAGCACCCAAGTCATCGAGACTATAGACTTGGCGTGCCAACGACGTTTGAACGTGATTCACAAAAGACCTCGTGATGGATCGGACATCTTGACGAGAGTCAAAAGTGAGGATCCGATCGATCGTAGAAATTCTGTCCCTGCTGAGCACTTGCCTGTATCGAGCTTCCTATAGCCGTCCTTCCACACTGCCTCCTCACCCTTAGGCCATTTTTCTTTGCCAGAATCGTCTTTCTCTGGGAGGTAGCCTGAAGGAAAGCAACGAGAGATATGCTCGCTATCGATCTGATGTTTAGATTTGGACGTACCAGTGAGAGATCGGACATGTCTACGGGGGCGTTTGGGTTTACCGATGGTGGAGGGGTCGAGGATGGATGTCATGTCGGTGAAAAGATAGAGATGGTGGAAGTAAATTTCCAAGCCTGTACGATAGTGGCGTCTGATAACAAAAGGACACGGTCTCATGGGATATATCAAATCGGAAATGGGCTAATCTTCCGTGTGGACGCAGCATCTCAGGCTTGCGCCAACATCGACTTTGTGTTATATCTAGGGCGTTGTTCTGATGTCGAGCTTGATTTTAAGACGAGGAGCGCATTCAAGTTGACATCACAACTAAGTATCCTGATTTCACCAGACGATGACGAGTTCTCCGCTGACATAGAAACCCGCCGTAACCAGGCGGCGAGAAACCCTGAGAAGAGGTGGACGAAAGAACTGGACCACGCTCTATACGGGCGACGACGACGTACGGGTACAAGGAACACTGTGACTACAATAGTGTGACAACGATAGTGCATCGTATACGTGACTAGGCTTACTAATCACTCCTCTCACATGTGAGATCTAACTGTGAGTTGCCGGTCTCGGATGCCTCCCACAGCGTAGTCCTGCCGCTTCGTGAGGAGAATTGCAACAGTTTGAGGTCGGATAAAAACGCGAGAACATCTAGAGTCTTTCAGTAAAGGTCTAGAAGGTGGCTCCTGTTTGCATACCCCGCAACAAGTTGGCATAGTGAGTGTCCAAGTGCTCTGTCTGCACGGTGGCTTGTAAGTTGTCCAACATCTTTGCGATGTATCGCCACTGAGCCTGCTCAGAGCTTCTGCAGACGTTGGTACTATAGGCATGGGCGGCAGTGCATACCGCACGAGCTAATGGATCGTCTGTAATGCGTCTGGAACACTGGAGGGATAAATGCAGCACGGCGGTCGACCGACCTGTTGTGTCCTAAATACCCCTCATCTTCATGATCTTGCGGACTTCCCGCCCGTGACCACCTGTCGCTGGATGAATATATGCACTGTCGACGCAACTGCAAGATCTCGTCAAATCCGTTGGGTAAACGTTCTAGACAATCGGCTTTTACTCACACAACACGATACATCTATCCAGGACCAGGCGTAAAACGTACCTTCAGGTAATCTGATGAGTGGACAATCGTCAAAAACGCTCCACTGTCTCTGGCTGCGGCAACTCGGGCATGGTGGAGAAAACTTGCGCTTATCTTCGTCCTCGAGATCACCGTGTTGAAACCAGAACTACTTCTCGTCCGAGTCTCTCATGTTGGCACTTGAGGAACAAATGCAAAAAAAGGGGGCTAACGCACATCCTATTGAATGACGTCAATGGCTGGAAGAAAAAAAAAACGATACAACGCTGCAGACTATTCTGCCTCTTCAGCCTCGCCATCATCTATCGCGAATTTCCTCTTTTTACCCGGTAGTGCACCACCACCACCGTACCCGACACCCGCTTTTTGTCGCAGTACATCCACGTCTTGCTCCGCCTCCTCTGCCCACTCCAACACCAGATGCCGTCCGAGCAAATGTGTATGCCGAAGCGCGGCATACGCGTTCTCAGCTTCGTGCCGCGTCACGAACTCGAGAAACGCAAACCCACGAGACCGAGCATCGAACCTCTTCGGCAAACGCACAGACTTGAGTTGACCGTGTGCACTGTGGGAGAACACGTTGCGTAAACCGCACTGCGTAGCACAGGCACACGAAAAACGTACCCAAACAACGCTCGAACGTCTTTCTTGGTCGCTTCGAACGGGACGTTCTTGACGAGCATCTTGGTCGTGCGCGACTTGGCACTCGCCTTGTTTTTGGGTTCGTCTTCCTCGGTCCCGCGCCCAGCAAGCCTGACGTGCAGCGCGTGGCCGTCGAGTGTGAACCCTTGCATGCCTTTGAGCGCCTTCTTGGCACCGTCGACCGTCTTGAACCCAACGAACCCGTACCCCATGCTGAGCCTGGGAGCTTCGACACCAGGCACCGCGGGCCGCTTCGGATCCGGCTTGGTTTGAACCCGCGCAAACGCGAAATCAGGGAGGTTCCTAAAGACCTGTTTGAGCCGCTCGGTCGTCGTGCTGAAAGCCAAGTTCTTGACGAAAAGCGTCGTGCCCGCAGAGAGAGAGATGTCTTCCTCGCCCGCCGAGTTGGGCACGTCTTGCTCACCGATCGTGACTGGTCCCAGTCCAGATGCGATCGTGGTGCCAGGCCGTTGCGCGTCTTCGGATGTCTCTTGGAACATTCCGAGAGGTCCTTTCTCCAAATATACGACCGAATTTCCAAGACGCCGATAGGCCACCGCCCGGAAGGCTTTGCTAGCCTCGACAGCATGTCCAAATTCCACCACCGCTATCGTTCCCGCAGGTGGTACAACGACCCTGCTTAGCTTGCCATGCACCTCAAACAGTTCACGAATCTGGTCGGCAGACGTCCCGTATGGTATGTTCTTGACCAGAATGATCGTATCAGAGCGCCCTCGAGAGGCGAAAGACGACAGGATGACACCCTGCGACTCAAGGTACGACTTGGTCTCCTGAATGACATGCGTCTCAGCCAGCGCGAGTTTCACGGCCGCATTACTAGACTCAGGGTTCAAGATCTCCGCCTTGGGTATACTGAGACGATCCGCAATCGAAGAGACCACAGCATCGCTCTGGATGCAACGAAATATATTAGGCTACGTGAAAACAAATACCACGGGACATTGGCTTGACGAACATTCATATATAACATGCTCCAATTAAATTCCCGCCCGGCGGCCGCTTTACGCTTTCCTTTGCGCTCGCCTTTGATCGACAATTTCTTGTCACTGGTCTCCAATGCCTCAGGTTTGCCTTTACGGTCTACAGCTGGTAGAATGTGCAAGAGTCGCCCTTGAAAAGAATTTTTGTCGAGTCCTTCGTAGGCAGCCAGGGCAGGAGAGGGTTGTGCGAAAGTCACGTATGCGAGTCCCTTAGATTGCTTGGACACTGGATCAAGAGGAATATGGACCTGCCAACGAGTGAGTAACAAATCACAATTGAACAGTGAATGCGAATTCAGCAGGAATGTTTGCTAGGGTCACCATAGTATTTGTCTGACGTCCCTATACAGCGGTGCATCCTGCAGGAAAGCCAAGGGAACAGGTGTCTTACCTATAAAAAATGAGTCAGCAACGGTCACTACGGATGCATTGAAAATAGAGTCAGAGTCACAATAATCTAGTTATTTCCCTGGAATCATCATATTCCGTGAGAATCTGATGTCCCTATTTGTTTTTTCATCGCGGACGACGTATCCGTCAAGATTGTCAACGAGTGCTCACCTGGGCAATCTCTCCAAATGGACGAAAGAGGGCAAGGAGATCATTATCTGTGCACGAGAAAGGCAGGTTACGGAGAAAGAGACGCGATGTCTGAAGAATGGTTTCTTTTGTAGAGTCGTCCAGTATGGATGGTTCAGCTGGTTTGTTATTATTACCATTATCGTCTGTGGGTCGGCGCCGTTTGTTTGGACGAGGCGCCGGCGCATCCTTGGCCCCCTGTTCAAACGGTTACCTCTAAGCTACAAAATGATGGAACAATCCATACCTCTACAATAGTGACACTTATTCGTGCCGAGCCAATAAAAGTACGATCGAACCATTCCCTCGCAGCAACAGCCTCCTTGTCTGTCTTGAAACCTACGAATGCGAATCGGCGAGAGGTGCCATCTGGTTTATGTGCGATTTTGATGTCGGTGATTGTCCCAGTTGGTGCACCTTTGTTTTCGAAGTGTTTTCGGAGACGTTCTGTTGTTAAGTCTGGAGGAAGGTTCTTGACGATGAGACGAGACATGGATGTCGAGTGCAGAAAAGTAGAGAAAGACGCATTGCCAACTCCGATCGGAACCTGCCGAGCGAGGACGGTTTCGACAAGTGCTGGACTGACTCGGATCTGAATGGCGTCGATATCGATATTTGGCTCAGAGAAAAATCCTCGCGGAATACCGAAAGCACCTTTCATCGTGAGTGGACGTCGGTTTCACAGAGACATCAAACCCATCAACCGACTTTCTAGGCCAATGTCGAGGAATACATCGGCAGTCCCGACGCTGACGTCGAGGGACCCCTCAAGGCCTGTCAAGACGCGATCGCGTACGTCGTCTCGTCGGATTCTAGCGTGACACTCTTGAACCGATAAAAGTATAGGAAATATCGCTACATGGACGCCAACTTGACACAACGTCGAAGGAGCCTCGAAGATAAAATACCCGACATCAAAAAGACGCTCCATATGGTCGAGTTTTTGCAAGAGACGCGCGTAAGCAGACTGTCTCACAAATCGATGCCCTCACGAGCTTTCTTTTTAGGAAGGCAAACAAAAAGCAGACGATGACACAGACGAACTCGATGACGACGGCGAAGAGGTCGCCAAGAAACCGTTGACGACCACGTTTGAGTTGAACGAGACGCTCTACGCAGAGGCACAACTCGAAGACACCGACACTGTTTACCTCTGGCTAGGGGTATGCTTTCTCGGTTTTCGATTTTCCATCTCCTGTTCAGTGCGTCTCTGCAGGCAAACGTGATGCTATCGTACAAACTCCCTGCTGCCATATCGCTATTGCGATCGAAGCTTGGTGCAGCCGAAGCGAGTTTGGAGGCGACTATAGAGGATCTAGAGTTTCTTCGTGAGCAACTCACAGTGATGGAGGTGAACACTGCCAGGATGTACAACTGGGACGTGAAACGGAGAAGGGAAAAGAAACTGAAAGGATAGTCTGGCCATCTTCCATCGTTTTAGACTCGGTATATCGAGCTTACGGTACGGTTGATAATGATAATGTTTACGTGGTGCTCCCGCAGGACGTGTTGTAAATTCCGACTCTATTCCTCGAGACTGGATGAGAAAGCAGATTGATCAGCACGTGTGACGTAAGCGATATCATCAAGTTGATTGGACGCCCGGTCCTTGTCCACCCCCGACCGGCCGCCATCCCCTCTCCTTATATCTTCATTCAGTTCCCTACCGCTCCCATCCCCCTCCCCGCTAGCGAGCGCGTGCACAGAAAACGACATGTCGATCAGCCCCTCTGCACGCACGAAATCATACGCACCCGAACAACCACCGACAACTCGGAAGGGATACGGCTCCTTTGATGCCCCCAAATCCTTTCCGGTCGATCTCTATGAAGATGGGTACGACGATCCGGTGTACCAGGCTAAAGCCCGTATATTGAATCGTGCCATACAAGAGATTGGCATGGGTAAATACCAGGTATGTACAACGAGGTGAGGCGCACGCATGCTGAGCGTCGTCCGACCTAGTGGTCTTTGTTTTTCGTGGCCGGATTCGGGTGGTTCGCGTAGGTCCTTTGGTGTTTCCAGTCCGGGTTCCATGCTCACACTTGGTTCACAGCGACAGCGTCTGGCCCGTGAGTCCGGTGCACTCTAGAACCGACGACGTCCGAAACTGAACCATGTTTTGCCAGCTGTTGAGCGGACTAATCCTAACGCCCGTCATTAACGAGTTTCATTTCAACGGCCCGTTTCTGGCTTTGGCGTCCAACGTGGGTCTCCTCGCGGGAGCCATCTTTTGGAGTCTCGGAAGTGATGTCTGGGGTCGAAGGTCTGTTTGTCATCTGGTCATCTGGATGTATTTAACCGAACGATCTAGGTGGTCTTTCAACTTGACGCTGCTCATCGCAGGCGTGTTCGGCTTGGCCGCTGGGGGCTCACCCGAGTTTGTTACTTTGGCCTCCTTGCTTGCCGTCGTGGGTGTCGGTGTTGGCGGTACGTTTGTCCGTTTTCACGATGAATGGTGCACTAAAGTCTACTGGAGGTAACATGCCTGTGGACTCGGCCGTCTTTTTGGGTAAATCAAATGTCTTTTTGCGTACTCGACATTGATCTTTTCTGCTAGATTTCATTCCTGCATCTCATCAATACCTTTTGACCATACTCTCCGTCTGGTGGTGCCTGGGACAACTTATTTGTAGTCTCGTAAGTCCGAGAAGCCCCGTCTGTTTTGCTTAGATGAACCAGCGTGCTCTGCACAGATCGCGTGGCCCTTGATCGCCAACTTCTCTTGCGCATCCTCCAAGGACTGTGACAGATCCAACAACATGGGATGGAGATACCTCCTCTTTGCTCTTGGCGGGCTCACCCTCTTTCTTTGGGGTCTTCGCTTCTTCGTCTTTACCCTCTTTGAAAGCCCACGATTCCTGTCGGGCATCGGCAAGGACGCGGAAGCAGTCGAGGTCATCCACCAGCTGGCCAAATACAATGGCAAGACGACAACACTCACGGTGGAAGAGCTGGAGGCGCCAGGATGGGACCAAGACACGTCGGCAACGAGAGCGCGGCGTGACATCTTATCCAAGGACTCTAAGTACGGTGCGAATCATATCAAGGCGCTGTTTGCCACGCCAAAGATGGCTTGGTCCACCAGCCTGCTCATCGCTCTTTGGGGTATGGTTACTCTCTGCTGGTTCTGAAATGTCATGGTTGAATTGTTTTTTACCTCAGGGATCATTGGTCTAGCGTCGACGCTCTATAACAACTTTTTGCCTTACTTGTGAGTGGAAATGCTTTACCACGACGCAGCTGACCCTCTGTCAAGATTATCCACCCGTGGTGCCGTATTCGGAGACGGATCGCTTTATATCACCTACCGCAACGTACGCATTTGTGCATGATGTTGGCTCACGCTCACGCCTCGTCACTACAGCAAGTGATCCTGAGCGTGCTCGGCATCCCCGCTGCCTTTCTCGCCGGATGGGCCGTAGAGGTCCCTTACATCGGGCGCAAAGGCAGCCTCGCGATCTCGTCAGGCGAGTCCCTTTCTCCTCCCGGTCTCTCTACCGCTCAACGACCTCCCGCGACATAAAAGGGCTCACGGGCGCGTTCCTCTACGCGAGTACCACCGCCAAGACGTCGAGCCAGCTTCTGGGGTGGAACTGTGGCTACGTGTTGTGCAGCAACGTGCGTCCGCATGGTTTCCTGGCGCGGAATGGTATTAACGTGAGGGGTAGATGATGTACGGCGTGCTGTATGCCATCTCGCCAGAGATTTTTCCTGCCAAGGATCGTGGGACGGGCAACGGTCTGACAGCCACTGCCTCGCGCGTGTTTGGCGTCATGGTACGTCTTTCTGGTACATGGGACCAAGTCTGGATGTAACGTGACGATTTACAGGCGCCGGTGATTGCGCTGTACGCGAATTTGGCGACGTCGGTGCCGGTGTATATCGCAGGCGGCTTGATCGTGTTTGCCGGTTGTCTAGCGATGTTGTTGCCGTACGAACCGAGAGGTAAGGCATCCATCTGATAGATTTATCATACCCAAGATAGATGGACGAGGTCGATGTGACTTCGGTGATGTGGAATAGATATAGATATTGTATAGATTTGCATAAATATAGATTCTCTTCCTGACACTGGGTTCATGCACATAATGTACATTTGCGTAGTGCCTCACAGGCGAACGTAACTGGGACATGTCTATGCTATGCTACGGGTCTAGATCACTCCTCCAACTCGTCCTCTTCCTCGCTCGCGTCGTCCACGAAATCACGATGGGCCATGTCCACCACTGCGTCGATGGCTGCCTTGGACATGCGGGGCATCGCGCCTGGACGGAGCAACGGATGACGTGCTTCGTCGAACTCTTCCTCCTCTTCTTCTCCACTGCCCTCGTCACCCTCGTCATCCCCACTCTCCGCGCTGCCCTCGCCTTCGTCTCCGCCCCCACTCTCCTCGTCCTCGTCTGTCGAGCCATGTTCGAGGTCCTCGGACGACGCCTCAAAGTCGTCGTCGTCCGGATCGGAATCGTCCCATGCAGGACCCTTGACGGTCCCATTCCCGACCTGTGTCGTCCGACGCGCTTCCCCGCCGCCCGCCGTCACCGTCTCGCGCGATGCACCCCCCACCGTGGGACGCTTTCCAAACAAATGTTTTCGATGGCGCACCCAGGCATCGATCGGATCCTGTTCCTTTCCGTCGACCATCGAAAACGCCGTTTCCTCCTCCCCGTCCTCATCCTCGTCCTCTCCCTCGGACGCGCGTTTGCGGGTGAGAATGACGGAACACGTCCGCCCGGTAGCGCTGATCAGCCGCACGCCATCCTTAGGGAGTAAATCCCCCACGGCCCAAAACGCACATGGCTTGCTCTCGCCCCAGAGAATCCCCACGTCCAAGAACCAGAGCGTGCCTGCCTTGGCACCGAGATACGCGTTGATGCCCACAGTCGGTGTCGTCGTACACGCACTCCTGAACACGGAGGGCGAAGGCTCGAGGAGGGGTGCAGGGACATGCGAGAGGAGCGTGCGAAGAGTGGAGAGGGTTTCGGTGCCTTTGGCGATGGTGGTTGGGGTCGGAACGGGGGTAGAGTCGGTGGTATACGCGGTGGTGTCAAAGGACGCGGTGCTGAGCGCGTCGAGGCCAAAAATGACCTGCTGGGCGGAGGCAGGGGACGCCTTGGCCTTGTTGGGGACATCGGTAGTGAGGAGGACGACGGTCCAGTGGCGCTTGGATTTTCCGCGCGTGGGGAGGAGAAAGGCGCGTGTGATGCTGGCGAGGGGGATGGATGCTTCGAGGGCGCGGGTGGACGGGTTGACGAAGCGGATAGAGCGTGCGTGGACGGTGACGTCAACTTTTTTGCGGACGGGGGAGGTGGTGGAGGTGGAGGGCAGGGTAAAGCGGGGTGGGTCGTCTGGGTCGTCTAGGTCGATTGTTTTTTGTCGTTTTGGGGCGGGTTCGTCTGTGTCGTGGCTGTCGCGTGCACGTTTTTGGGCTGTGGGCCCGAGGGCGTCGTGCAGCGCTTTGAGGGCTGCGGGTTGAGTGCGTGACCAGTCGTTGCGTGTCTCGATGAAACGCGATGGGCAATCTGCGCCGAGTGCAAAGGCGAGGAGGGTTTCGAGTGCTGGACGTGATTGGGCGTCGAGATTGGAGGCGATGGAGGACGGGAGATGAGCAGACAAGACGTCGACGAGAGGCGTATCCGAGCCCATCGTGGTGGTTGGCCTAACAGAGTCAAAAATAGTACTAATATACCAAAGTTAGTATATCATTCCCATCGGCTAGACTACAACCCGCCGATAGATCTGCAAGTCGCTTCGGACCAATCAGAGCCAAAGAACTTGCCCGTAAATGTTACGTTACACCGAAGTGTATCATTTATGTAAAAAAAAAAAAAAGACAAAGACGCTGATCGGCTGTGCCGACTTCGTATTCTCTGTACAGCACAACGTCTGACTCGGAACCTGACCTACAAGGGCGCTTGCCGTGGGCTGTCTTTCAGGACACGCCCAACATCTAACCATCAACGCCCAATGTCCATCTCCGACCGCTGTGTGCATCGGACGACTGGGCAGCTTGCGTTCCTTGACCTTCAAAATGACAACCTGGATATCGTTTGCTTCCTTCCATGGAATATCTCCAGACAGCACCTGACACGAAATTTCAGTGTTTGCCAATGAATTCGAGGTAAATCGTTACCTCGAACATGATACACCCAAACGAGTATATGTCCCCTGATGGGTGGAGCTCACAGCCAGCGAGTTGCTCTGGCGCTGCCCACTTTACGGCTCCGGGAGTGTTCGAAAACCGCTGCAAGTACGACAGGCCAGGTTGTAGCTTCCCGATGGTAGATGAAAGGCCAAAATCGCTTATCCGCGGATTGTGCTCTTCATCGATAAGCACGTTGCCCTGGTGAATGATAAGCGCATGATATAAGACAAAGGTCCTAAACATACGCTGTGCAAGTCTCCGTGGAGCACACGATTCGAATGTACTACCACAATGTCATGCAGTCAGAAGGATACGATAATGAACGATCGACGAGGACGCACAATATTCTAGGCCCGATACGATGCCAAACAGCTGTGATCGGCCAAGTCAGTGCCGCCAATCCGAATTAAGGTTTACGTGACTTACCAGATGTAGTCGTTCGTCCACTGTAAGCGCATGGCCATCTTTCTTCAAGAAAGAGTGCAGTGAACCGGTTGACATCCAGGGCAATACTGCCGCAAGTATTGGGCCAAAACCGTTTGTCACACCGAGCAACGGAACGATATTTGGGTGCTCCAGTCTCCTCCAAAGACCGAGCTCTCGGCGGAGGGCCTGCTATACAGAATCAACGGGTGCACTAGCAAGTTGAAGATAAAACCGACCTTGTTTAGTTTCAATCTTCTCTGAACTTCTTCGGGATCTTGGGATGCAAAACACCGCAGAGCCTTCACAGCAACCTATGAGAAATGAGTAGAGTGGAGGCATACGAAAGCAGAACGACATACCAAAGATGGGGACCCTGACATGTCCTTGCACCTGCATTTGTAGACGTCGCCGTATGCGCCACAAGCAGCTTGGATGGCGGAGCGTCGAACTATTTGGCGTGTGAGGTCGACCAGTGGACGATCCACAAGCTGACGTTGGGATCTGAGCGAGTTAAGTCAACCATTTCGACCGAAGCGATAGACTGAGAGAAAATAACTCACCTGTGTACTCGAGAGGGCATCGTGTATGAAGGTAGTGCAAGTAATGAGCTAGTTTTTTACGGTGGGTGGGCGAGGTCAAGGTATTGGATGGAGGGGGAATGCAGCCTCGACATTCCTCTACAGCAAGCGCGTGGCAGTACCTGCTGTGGTACATGCTGTAGTTACAGCTTGATTAGCAAACGTCCGAGACAGTCGCCTTTATTTTGTTGCAGAGCTTATGACTCTATGGTGAAAGAAAGGCAAGTGAAAGAATCTAAAGTGGGACTCGGACAATATCACTGTCACATCAGTTAGCGTTCGTTCCATTTATTCTCTGCAAGGAACAAGTCCCTCACCAACCTGAACGAAGCCAGATCTAGTCGGTAAGACAAGCGGCCCACGTTAGGTCTTGTACGTCCATCATGATTGCTCAACAAGGAGTCATCATAGAGTTGGTCGTGACAGACACAGCAACGTGAGATTCTATATAAAGTCTAAGTCTACTAGCCATCCTCTAGTTACGCTAGATTAGTCATGTCTCTCGCTCGCCTCATACCCGTTCTCTCCTCGACCGCCACCTTCACCCTCGCCCTCTCTCAGTACCACTCCCTCCTCCCCTGGCTCACTCACCCAGGGTCACCCAAACATTTCTCTGTCTGGTTCGACCGCTGGTTCAGACTTGTTCTCGCCGGCGTTATCATCCTTGGCGTCACCTCCACCTGCAGCGGTTACGCCGCATCCAGAGCCACCCTCGGCCCAGCGCGCGCCATGTACAACTACGGCACCGCCTTTGCCCTCGCTCATTTCGCGTTCGCACCACCCGTACATTTCCAGTCGTCCTCATGTTCATGTCCCTCACCTGAGACCTCATCCACAGATCGCCCTGTGTATCAAACGACTCGTTCACGGTCCTACCCAGCCAAGGGACGAACTCGTCCTCTGGCTCAAGATACACACTATCAGAACGCTCACAACAGACATGCCCGCCCTGTTCTGCTTCCTCAGCGCATTCATGCACTCCACCGTCTGAGTAGTAGCCCCATGTACGTAGCACGTCAACAATATGCAAACTCGAGATCATATCGATATGCCTCCCAGTCCACCTGCAGCCCACACCGACAGAGCGACTCCAGCCGCACAGCCAGATTCTCGACGACCATGAACGGCGGCACACAGTCATACGCCGTGATGAGCTTCACAGGTTTGCACGACAGATGCTTCAACTGCGCAATCACCCGCTCAGCCAGTGCATACCGCCTCTCGATCATGTCTCCCACCATCGACACCATCTCCGTCATGTCCCAATACACAAACAGCCGTTCCAGACACACGAGCAGACATGCCACCCCGTCCGTTTGTACGCGTGGCGTCAACGCCTCCAACAATTCCCGTGGTGATGACGCTTCGTCCGGGCGATACTCCAACTCGGTCAACAATGGCGTCTCGACGATCAACCCCACCATGTCCTCGGACGTGAACGACTTGGAGCTCGTCGAGAACCGCAGGCGTCGCAGTGATCCTGCATGGGCGCGCAAAAACGCCTCGAGCAGGCCGTGGTACAGCACCGCCTCGTGCCGCGGACAATAGTCCTCGATAGAGAGCGTACACAGCCGTGGCCCATGCAACACGCTCAGAAACGTGCCCGTCTGCGCCGTGGAGCTGCCCCCCCCCTGGAGCACCTGCAACACGAGACATGCGAGGTTGGGGAGCGTCAACGGCTCGAGGGGCGCGTCCCCCATGCCGCTGTCGATCACAAGACCGCACTCTTGGAGCAACGTGCAGTGCTGGAGAATGGCCATATAGTCGGAGAGAGATGATGTGCTCGCACGCGCGTCCTGCATAAACGACAGACGGGTGAGCGTCCCCCACCTCACATGCACATCCTGGATCGTGAGACCGGCAAGGGAGAGCGCCAGCTCGTGGACCGGCGCAAGCGACAGATCGAACTGCACGGACTGCTGCATGTCCTCTACCTGCACGTCCCTCAGACCCTGGCGCACGCTGAAAAATGACATGCGCTGCCCGCCATCGGTCACATCCAACGTCGACAGCGCCGTACACCTTGACAATGCGCGACACACGAGTCTGTAAATCACCGGTGCGTTCTGCAAACGGACGTGCACTGTCCGCCACCGCACCGCATGTGTCCCGATCGTCTCAAACAGGTCCACCAGTCCGGGCAGGACGCGCTCCGTCTTGCATAGCACGACCAGACGGAGGGGAAGGCTTCCTGAGCGCGCGAGCCACGTCTGCAGCACCAGCAGCGCGTCCCTGTGGAGCGCGTCCGAGTACCGTCCCTCACACACGTTCACACATACGTCTCGCCACAGCCTCGGGCCCCCGTGCGCCACCACACACCACGCCCGACACACCCGTCCGAGGAGGAGCGGCGCTGCCCTACTCCGCGCTCGTGTGACCGCGACGTGCATGCACCCGCGCACGTCGTTGGGCACGTCCAGACAGTGCTCAAAGATCTCGGCGAGGATCTCGGGGGGGAGACGCTTGATCGGGGCGAGCGTCGCATGGAGCTGGACGAGCACGGCCTGGGTGTGGACCTCGAGGTGCGCCATGTCGGCAAGGCTCGTCTTGAGGCGTGCAACGTGATCTTGGATCGTGGCGAGCTGGCGCTCATGAGCTTCGATGTGGGAGTGGATGTCGGTGGATGCTCGGGCGGAGGGACATGGGTTGGCACGGAACAAGGACGTATAGGCGTGCTAATGTGGAGCGAGGTCGAGTGGAATCGAGGGCATCACAGTGCATGAATTCGACTTACGGGAATGTCTATCGATCCAATCGAGTGTGCTGTCCACGTCGAGGCGAGATTGTTCGTCATGTCGGATCTAGAGAAACAATAGGCTGCGAGGCACGTTCGTGAAAGGGTTCTAGCGTAATTTGAGAGGCGCAATGTACTGGCAGATGTGGTGAGGGCAAACCGCGCGTTCCCGACACACAAGGACTTCTTATGAACAGAGAGATGGGCCAAGTCTCAGGAATCTGATTCCCCAGGGTGAATCACGGCAGAACACGGAGAGCAGTTTCAAGAGGGGGGGTCAAGCCTGGTGCAGTGGTGTCCTACTTCCGCCGATTGAGAGAATGAAACTACCAAACTAGAGGGGGGCCAAAGCATAAGACCAATGAACTAATGACATGATCAGCTTTGTGTTCATTTCACTAATTTTGGTCATTCACCAAATAGACTTGCACAAACAGTCGCCAATCCATCAGATGATCAGTACGTGCATTGCGTGGTTTACGGGTCATCAGATCTGTAGAGATATCAGAAAACAACCAAAGACCACACATCATGTTGTACTCACCAGATTCCGCTTTCTCGTACATCAAGGATATTGACATGGCAACGTCGTTCGTAATACAGAAGCAGACCTGTTGGTAGGTAGTCATAGGAAGCTGCATGCCAAGAAGGACATTAGA
>JBBPOE010000419.1:0-24587 GCA_038091295.1 Tylopilus felleus | reverse complement strand
TGGCAAACTGAGAAGTAAGTGGCGAGACCTTGTGTGGCAAGAGTGAAGATGGGAAATCTCCAAGTGAACAAGACTGGGGAAAACCAGTCGAGTGCACTTGGGCTTTATATGCTGTCTAGGGGTTTACGTTTGTGTACACTAGATCTACAGATATCTTATGCTATAGTACATGAGGACACCATGAGAAGCATAGCCTAGATAAGTGAATCATACCCTATAGAACGAAGGCGAGTCATGAGGTGTCAGCAAGGAGTCAGTAAGGCATACATGAGATGAGCATGAGGCGGATAGGGGTCATAGAGCAGAGATAAAATACATGAGGCGCCTAGATGCAAGGCTGTGCGATATGCATGGTGAAGGATCTGTTATGAGGTAAACATGAGGCAGACAGCCATAAGGCTGTGTGAGAGTCTAGACCGGTGACGTTGCATAGGATAAGGAGTGTAGTGATTGGTAGTGACTGTTATCGTAGTGAGGTTGGGAGTTTGATCCCCGGGTATGGCAAATAATATAGGGGCGAAGTGAAGTGAACGTAACACTGTTGAAGGGGAGACATAAACATGACAGTTACATGCAGTAGGACCCACTCAAGCTTAGTTGACCAATACATGACAGTAAGGTACCAGATCTCACTAACCCTATCATATGCAAAAGATGAAAAGAGGAAGGGATGAACAGAGAACAAAGGAAACAATAGGGGACCTTAGTAAACTGTCATATCCTGTTCTGCCTACCTCTGGTCTACTCTGACCACCTCCGTATATTTCCCTTTGCCTCTCTCCCTTATCTTACTTTGGACTTCCTTTCTCCATGTCGGACCTCTGACACATAGCCTCTGCTTATCTCCATATGTATACATCTCCTTATAGTTAGTTCTTCCTTATGTTTTATTCCCGTCCTCCCTGACTCATGCCCCTACCTCCGCCTTCCCTGACTTATGTTCCGTTCTCTGTCCTCCCTGACCTCGAACCCTTGGCCAATATTCCTTTCTCCTTATGTCTTCCTTCTTGTCTTTCCCATTCCGGTTTCCCAACCTCCGATCCAAAACCCCCATATATAATTCTGAGGGGAAAGAAAAAAGGTTGGAAGTGTTTGAGTTGGAATACAGGAAAAAGGACTTATCCTATGGTGGCACTGGCTTGTGCTGCTGTGTTGATTTCATAGACAATCTTAGAAGGGATTTATTCATAAAGGAGATGTTGTATATACTTTGCCATCATTGGTAGTGGGTGCATGAAATGTAGTGAAGAATGATGGATTTGGCATTTTCCATCTTACAGATGGAATGAGAGTTGAATAAGGTGCTACAAGGAGATGTTTTTCACTTGAAAGAATTTACTGAGGAAAAACTTTTGGTTGGCACAAGTGTTTTGCAAGGCCTTGACTGAAGTGATGAGGCATACTGTTAGGACATTGTTGATTGTGGTTATGCCCAGGGTGTTGTCTGCTTGGGAACAGTGGAGACAGGAGGCTTTAGTACAACTATCAAGGGAGAAATATCATAGCTCTGTATATGTCATATCCCATTCCGACTATCTCCATCCCAACTCCTCACCTCTCCTTAACCTCCCTGTCTCAGACTTCCCTTCTCTGTGTTGGGCCTCTGACACATAGCCTCTCCTTATCTCCATATGTACAAATCTCCTTATAGTTTAGTCTCCATATGTACAAATCTCCTTATAGTTTAGTTTCCTCCTTATGTTCTATTCCCTGTCCTCCCTGACTTATGTTCCTTCCTCCACCCTTCCTGACTTACATTCCATTCCCTGTCCTCCCTGACCTCCGACCCTTCACCACTATTTTCCCTTCTCCTTATATACTTCTCCTTCTCTCTCCCTTTCCAGTATTCCAACCTCCGATCTGAAACCCTTGTATATAAACTCCTGTAGTCACTCTTGTACCTCAGTCTGATAATCAACTAGAATTACTCCTCATTCTCCTCACTGCAAACTCAAGTCCTCTTGCTCTCCTCCTCATCGTTATCTCTGTCCTTGCTCCCATCTCCTTACTCGCATACTCCGTACCTCAGACCTCCACTTCTTCAAAATATCAGGACATGACTGACAGCAAGGGTGCAACACACAAGTTCTGTGCCGATGTCCCCTAGTACCTAAGAAGCTGACTCCAGACCTTCGGAGTTCCCTCCAGAGTTAATCCCCCTAGAGAAGATCTTAGTTCTGACAGTGTAGTTGAAAGTCAAGATTTTTCTGAATGACATATTGAGAGAAGTATGGGGTAATCACATTCAAAGAGGCTGGTCCTCATTAAAGTCATTGATTTTCAGTTTTTTCTTCTTGATTCTTCTGTGCTTCTTCTCAGCTTTTTTGTCTCATAGTCTGTGCCCTGCCTCCTCTCCATTTGCTGTTGCTCAAGCTGGAGGTGCTTTACTTCATGTTTCTTGGCTTCTCTGCTGGTGTTCCATTGCTGGATGTGGGCTTCATGGTCTGTATTCCAGGCATTGGCTAGTAGTTGGTCAGCCTGGTCATGGTCTTGGTTGAGGTGCCCTATCAGAGCTGCTCTGACCAATTCAAATGGAAGACTGGCAAAATTGTGACATATTCCAAAGGAATAACATCATCTCTCTTGCTTCTCTTGATCTTTCCTGCACAAAAATTGCATCTCAAACTGGCATAGGGAAGTCTACTGTGGCTAGGATCCTTCAGAAAATCCAACCAGAGAAAGAAAACCATCATAGTGGACCTCCTTCCAAGCTCTCTTCTACCAACAAACATGCTATTGTCCAACAAATCATTACTGGCAAGGTCAACAATGTAGTTGAGGCCACTCATTTCATTAATTCCATCATCACCACCCCTATCTGCTCACAGACAGTCAGGAATACCGTCAAGGAGGCCTCTCTCAAGGCTGTGGTGAAGAAGAAAAAACCTCTTCTCTTTGCTACCCATAGAAAAAGGAGGTTAGCCTTTGCTCTCAAATACCAGCATTGGACTGTAGAGGACTATAAGAGGATTATTTGGTCAGATGAGACTAAAATCAATAGGATTGGATCAGATAAAAAAGAGTATGTGTAGAAAAAGAAGAGAGAGGGATTAACTTCTCGAGAGGTTAAGGGTACAGTCAAGTTTGGAGGAGGATTACTGATGGTTTGGGGCTGTATAGGATGGAATGGAGTGGGGGTTTTGAGTGAAGTTGAGGGGAGGATGGATTTCAAACAGTATGTAGCCATTTTTGGATGGAGGGCTATTGCAGAGCATGAAAGAATATGAGATTTTTGAAGAGGAAGTATATGCTTGGAGGGGGTGAATTTTGAGATGGCTGGGATGGTGAAATCACCAAGTCTCACTATGAAGAAGAAGGTACAAGATAGGCATGCAAAAATTACTGTGTCCACACGGGTCGTCTAGATCCATTTGTAGGTGAAATCTTTCTAGGGTTTCAATTGTGAATGGTGATCTCCTAGCACATTGGAAGGAGGGTGGTGCTAATTGAGCAGCATCCTAAAAAGTGCTTTATACTTGGCACCAATGATGCTCCATTTAAGGCCATGGAGGATGTGCCAGGCTTTAATGGCAGTGGTGTAGTTGGCTATGGTTGATGTGGAGTAAGCACCTGTGCAGCTGGAAAGGAAGGCTTCAAGGAGATTGGGAGATGTGGGGATGTGGTTGTCATCTGGGATGTCTTTGGTGTCACAGTAAACATAGAAAATTAGGAGGCTGGTGCTGTACACTTCATGGGTTGACTCAGCTAGGGATGTACTGAGAACTGTTAACACATGTTTTACCTTAGTGTCAGAGAGCGGGGGGCCTCTGTTGGAGGAGATGGTGTGAGGGGATGTGATGCTGGGGAGCCATAATACAAGACATTGGTGGGCAAGGCAGTGGGGGCAAAGGGAGGTTGGGGCTGGAGTGAGGTTGGGCTTGTAGAGACATGGTTTCAGAGATGGTAGGGAAATGGCAAGTGGAGAATCAAATTTATTATGGGGCTCAGGCATTGAGGAGGGCTTGGTGGATGAGCTCACTGGCATCCTGTTGAGCCTAGAGATGTTTATCTTGCTCTCTGGCCTCTTGTTCGAATTTAAGGTGCTCAAGGTGCTTAATAACAGGAGATCTGAGGCAAAGGTCCTAGAGGGCATGAATTTCAGCAGGGGTGATTGTGGATGAGTAGTCGACCACAAGCCCTTCGAAATGCTGGGGAATGGGAACAGGAGGGAGGAGGTTAAGGAAACTGTAAATTCCTCTGGATGGCTTGTCTGCTGGTTTGTCAAGACTGGGGACATATTTAGTGTGGACTCCCAGCAATCTGTTGCTACTATCAGCCCTGACAGAGTGGATGCACTTGAAAATATTTCATTGATCTCTGTGTTTCTGTGTCATCCTGATCACCAGCTCTTGATGACACTGATGTTGTCACCATGAATGATGAGGTGAGAAGATTCTTGTATGAGTTGGACAAGGATGTGGATGAGAAATTTGAATCTGACAGCTTCGGCCCAAGTGATGTTGTGTTGTCCATGCAGGGTTTGCCAATCAGGGTGGAGTCTCCAGGCTCTCCACCAACCATTGATGAGGACTGCGATACCAATCCTAGAGCTAGCATCTGAGAAAGTGTTAAGGTCAATGAAGGTTTGAGGGGGAGAGATGGACAGAGAGACAAGGCTGGAGATAATGGCGTGTCTCCACCAGAGTACAGTGAGCAACAAAACTAATGCAATGTTTGCATCATTTTGATTGATGAATGAATATCTGGAGAACCATTGAAGCTAGACCCCTAAACCTAGATATCATTAGAAAGCCCAGATCCAGAGCATTCCAAAAATATATACATTGCTGAGGTAATTCTTACTGCATCAGGAAATGTTTCAGAATTAAACATGACTACTCATTGCATCAGTTTTGTTGCTGACATCAAGAGCATATGAATCAATATGAAGTATATCCTCCTTTGGCTTTGATGATCTCTCTTATTCTTCTAGGCATGCTTTCAATCAACTGCTGACACTGGGCAACCTCAATCTTTTCCCACTCCACCTGTATGTGCTCCCAAAACTCCAATATTTCCTTGGATGGTTCAGGATACTTTGCTAGCCTCCTTTTGAGGATAAACCATAGATGTTCTATGGGATTGAGGTCTGGAGACTGAGCTGGCCATACCATAACCTCAAATCCATGGTCTTCAAACCACTGCTTGGCCAATCTACTGGTGTGTTTTGGGTCATTGTCCTGCTGAAAGATGATGTCATCTGGAGTTTTGCCATAATACTCCAGAGGTTGCTGAAGTTCATCCTCCATGATCTGGGTGTAGAGGTTAGTAATTTTTGGAATGCTCTTAATCAGGGCTTCCTAATGATATCTAGGTTCATGGGTCTAGCTTCAATGGTTCTCCAGATATTCATTCATTAATCAAAATGATGCAAACATTGCATCAGTTTTGTTGCTCACTGTAAATCTCTTTTGATCACTTTGTCAGGTCAATGTGGCATGAAGGGTTTAGTGCTGCAAATGGCAAGCATGTGTTCGAGACTGGTTAGATAGGCCCATCCATGTGATATCAGCAAGGCCATGTGGAGTAATTTGCTATAAAGTTGGGACACATTTTATAGGAGGTGGGTCTGCCCAGCCATGTGTCTATGGCAGCTACATATTTGTCAGCTTTGTCGCAACTTAGTGAGACAGTATGATCATGAAGATTCCAGAAAAAACCTATGTAGACTTTTGAATGTGATATTACATCAATGTTGGTAAAGTGGTAAGAGAAAGGTGCTGTTACGGTTTTTCTTTGTCTCTTACTACCCTTGTAACACTTACTACGTTTACGTTTCCTAGTACCGCTCAACCGGTACATCTTTTCCTTTTCTCACTTGTACAGCTTCGCACTGCTCTTTGCAGCAACGCGTATAGCCTCACTTCTCCTATTCCATCGAAGCTATGTCTTCTTTCCTTCTTCGTACGCAGTGCCTCTTGGTCTGTGCGCAATCTCTTGTAGTATAAATACCGCATCAGTCCTCATGTAACTCTAAGCTAGTTCTACGCAATTCAGCATAGTAACTTGCAACCGCTTTATCGAGTGAGGTTGATCTCGATCATTGCGCGACCTTCGCTATAAGACATCACTATTAGTCTTCGTGCTACTACTGAGTGCACGCATCTCATCTCTTCATAGTCCTCGCGCTACTATTCAGAGTGCGCGCTTGCTTGTTCTACGCTACGCGTAACAGGTGCAGTCATGAACTGAATGTTGTGAGGCATTAGAGAGGTCTCTGATGGGGCATGAATGTCATGCTCATCTCATGTATTCCATCAAACTCCTCATAACTTCCCTTTGCCCTATAGGGTATGATCCACTTATCTAGGCTATGCTACACATGTTTCCCTCATGTACTATAGCACAGGATATCTATAAATCTAGTGTAAACCCCTAGACAGTATATAAATCCCAAGCACACTTGACTGGTTTTCCCCCAGTCTTGTTCACTTGGAGATTTCCCATCTTCACTCTTGCCACACATTCAACACCAGCTCTTGAGTTAGTTTGGTTGTTTCACTTTGCATGTCCTTCTTGCTGTACAACATCAGCCACTACATGGTGCTGGAGAGTAACATCATCAAGGGTGAGCAACAAACTGAGCAATTTGCCCAGTCTTGTTGACCAAGCTGTTATGCTGGAAGTTGAAGTGATTGTGCAGCAATTGACATGGTGTTTGAGCAACATCATAGTGTATGCTGAGTGAAAGCCACTGATACATCAACATCTGGGCACTGATTGATTGCATACTAGTCACCCACCAAGGCCAATTCTTTCACCAGGTGTTGAGGAGTTCAGTTAGTAGACCCCATGACAAGACCTCATTAAATTACCTGGCCCATTAAGTGCTGATTGCATAAGGAATGTTTTCATTTGAGAAGAACAAGATAGTGAGAAAATGTTACACAGGCTGATTCCCTTAAATCAAAGAATTTGATCATCTTTGAAACAGTGCCAGATCTTACATCCAAATTGCAGGTTTCAGGTGACAGAATTTATCAGTAAGCTCTTTTGCATGGTAATATAGTTCTGTGAGACCATTGCAGTCTCTCCAAACAAAGAAAGGATACAAGGGTAGCGTAGATAGAGGAAGGAAGTGGACAACCTGTGAGATGACAAGTACACTTAACATGCACTGAAGAAGGTGTGGTTTAGGCTCACTTTGCATGCTCCTCAAACCTGGATATGTTTATGCATGGAAGAAGTGGATTGGATAAATAAACTCACAATTCTCAAAGTTCAATATGTCCAAAGGAGAATTGTCAGCCTGGCAGATAACCATCAGATTATGTCCATCAATCACAGTGAAAGTTGGTAGCAGCAGATTGTTGGGTCTCAACATGTTCCAACTCATGTAGGCCCCATCCAATGCACAATTAGCACACAAGACTCAAAATGAGGGAGACATGGTGATTGAATGATTGGTCATTTCTACACAGATTGTCCTGTTTGCCACATATTTTTTCTTAGAATAACAACAGTTGTAATCTTATGTCACAAAGCTTTGTATATCACAGATTCATGGTCATAATGTGTAAGCCCTACATTCAAAGCATTACCTATAAAATCACTATACAAAGCACAACTTTCACCACCCAAAATTGACGGCAGCTGTGCAAAATCTCTGGTGAAAATGAAGTGCCTGCCACCAAATTGTAAGTCTGGTTCATTACAAGCTTTAGTCAGCTGTGCTGAAATCTTATACAAATCATGATATGAGAGCATTAAAACCTCATCAAGAAATAGATATGTATCTTGCACCTTCAAGATTCTCTTTTATTGTAGAGATGATATATGTACCAGTATTTGTATGGTCATTGATACATGTACCTTGAATAACATAATGATATATTGATCCACCAATGTTTGCAGCAGCCAAGCTAGTGGGCACAAAGATCAATAATTAGTTATCTTGTCTAGAAGAAATGAAGAAATCTTAAAGAGCTAGAATCATTTGTGATTTACCTGTTCCACCTATTCCACCCAAGTACTGGCTGGATTGGTTTAGAAGTTATGCAAGAACTATATAAAGGGGTGCACCTTAAAGCAATTCACCCCTTTGCCATATGAGTAAGTATTTTATTTGAGCATTTAATTTTGCTCTTTCACATCTTTTATGTTTTTAACCCCTTTAGGGGCAGACCAATTATGGTTCTTGATCAAAATCAGAATCTTCTTGGAGCAGCTGATTCCTTTATTGGGAGATTTGATCCACTTCTCCCTATCAGATCCCTCCATTAGAGGGCACTTTTCAAGGCTAATAGAGGGGAGCATTCTGCCTGCTTGTTGGGCTGGCACCAATACACTGAGATATGTGATAATAACCATTTATAAATGAGGAAATGACTGAAGGTTTTATTTGCTCTAATCCAGTAAATACACTCACAGAAATATCTATTTATGTATAGCATTTTTTGGTTTAAAGCTAGTCGATAGGAAATTGGTTTGTGATAACCTTCAATTTTACTATCCAGGATGTACTGCTAGATTAGCTGTTGATTAATTTTTGGAAAAAACAAACATGAGGTTGAAGCCCACTTTGGACTATTTTTCAACTTTTGTCCCAATATACCCTTTTCTGGTAGACTTTCTAGGTTCTCTTCCCAATGCAGACAGAAAAAATATTCCTGGGGGACTATGTGTTCTAATGGCTTATCAACTAAGAGGTGGGCTTTCTCTTTTCTTTTCTCTCTTATAGGGCTCATTGACACAAAGAAAACTTGCAGGTTGGTCATCTTGGAGCTTGGTCTTATTATTGAGCTTGTAGTAGGTATTTTGATTAGGTTGCCCTCTGCCCTTTTTTCTCATTGAAATATTGATAGAGGAGGTAGGTGCTTCTAGTTTTTTTTTATACTTCAGTTAGCTCATTTATCCCTTTGTGTAGAGCTTTAAGATAACACTGGAATAATTTAAAGTAATGGCAAAACTTGTAATATCCAAAAACAAGAATCAGTATAAAGATTGGTACAACAAAGGTGATAAGAGAGGCAGCCTTGTTTGGTTTCACCAGCCAAGCATGATTCAATCTGCTGAAGTAAGATACAAGTCATTGGCTGCTACAAAAAAAGCCAAAGCTTCTACAAGGACCAATTTTAACAAGGACTCTCAATTGGTTTTTAAGCCCACCTATGCCCTACAGCTTCAGCAGGAGTTTGTAGAAGTTCCTGTTGCACTTTGCTTGTGAACTAGATATCTGAAAGCAAGTAAATGCTTGCCTATAAATATTTAAATATAGTGGATAACACTGAGTATTTAGATCCCTTCCCACTTCCTGATTATGTCATTGGTTTCTATACAGCCTACATCTACACTAAGTCTGTTAATACTTCTGAATGAATTGCTATGCTAGATTGCCTTGTTCTTACCTCAGAATGCCCTTTTAGCTTTGAGCAAAGTCTTCATATTATTTAGAGAACTTGTGGTGCCATAATATTTCTCTGCAACCTCTTTTAAACCAAACCCCTTCTGGATAGACATGGATTCCCTCACATTGAAGGCATTGATGTTATGGAGTTCAATGGATCTCTACAAGACTCCTGAAAATTTGTACTGCAATTTCAACAAATTTCCACCTGCATGTTCTCATCACCTACATTCAATCTTCCAAGTTTCATGGATCCCTCTATCCATATATCAGCAGAGTCACATTTTGTTCCAAGCTGGTAGCCACTCTTCTGGAGCGTCTTGTCCTTGCCAAGTACTGAGAGATAGAAATTTGAGGAAGATCCTTTCCAAAGGATATATATACCTCTATTAGAGAATGTGACCGGTCTATGGTCTTTGAAGGTTCAATCCCAACTATTTTTCAATCCCCTTTCCATCCAAAACACTCTCTGAATTCTTTTCAGTGGCTTGCTCAATTCACTCACACTTGCTGATGTTGACCTAACCCCTCAACTCTCCTGGATATTTTTAATCTCCCTAACCTCCATTATCTGGAGATCAAGGACTGCTGTGCTCTTTTTAAGTCCTGAACAACTTCCTGAATTGGCACTCCACAGTCACATCATTATCTATTTGTTCTTTATGTGATATAAAAGCTCTCTAGGAAGAGTTTTCCAGGGTGCAATCGATCTTCCTAAACTAAAATATCTTTGTAGCCCCCTCTCTTGTTTAACTAAGTGACTGGACAATCCACTGTCGAAGATGTACATTCTCTGCATTTAAATACCATAAAACCTCCAGGCAGGCATCTCAGTGGAGATGTAACCCCACACACAGTGCTGGACTAACCCTCCAAGCACTAGCACTAGCACTATCATATACTATTCCAACCACCGCCTCTGGTCTGCTCTGACCACCTTCACACCAACTCTTTTCCTTTCCAGCAGCCTCAAGACTACTTTCACACCATCAATGGAGGTCCTTACAACCTCCATGTATGCTCAACAGACTAGCCCAATGCCATATCTTGCAAGCAAGAATATACACAAAAATATAGAAAACCAATGTTTTCCTAAATCAAAGGCTCTTTTGGACAAAGTAAGTGAATATTTTTAAAACTCATATAATCATAATATTAATATTTTGCAGGCATAAAAAGATCACCCAGCTTTGCAAATTTATGCAAGATCACATCTTTCAAAAAAGTCCATCAAAGCTTTCATGCACTTTTTTCTACTTTATCAGGCTTTCACTGAAGCTCTGATTAATCCATTATTCATTGATCATCTTGCATTTTGCAATTGTGCTAGCCCAAATGCATTGGATATTTGTCATTTTTGCATACACTATTACATATTTCATGTCTATAGTTTCAGAGTTTTGCAAACCCATTGATTTATCATAGGTTAGTTGAATTCTACATGTAAGTACAATATCTTTTCCTGGAAATTAAAGTATTCTATGTCAGCTCATCTGAATCATGACAAAGTACCAGCAACTATGATTGCATTTGTTATTATTGGAGTAAGTCATTCATTAATCTTTTAAAAATCACTTTAAATTAAAACTTCATAGGTTGTGTTTAATGCCAACCTTAATTTGGACACCCCAGATCAACTACAATTTTCTCAAACAAACTTGTTGTATGGTCTCTATGAACCAATACAATTCTTGGTGGCAGCTCAAGCTTTACAGGACACAAGGTTTTCATGCAATGTGTAGAAATGCCATGTACATTCTGAAAGGATCTACTTATGGTGGTACTTTGGTATAGCTCAGGTTTGTAATGCAATCTAGTTAGTTCATGTATGTTCAAACACATTCAGTCAGCCCCCTCAAAGGCCCATCCAATTATCTCAGCCTACTTTCTAATTGGGCATGCTATAGGACCACTCAGAAATATAGGTTTTATTTCGTGAAGGCTGGCCAATGACATTGGAATCATATTTCTCACCTTTCTCTTGCAGCTACTACTGTCATCAAGAAAATAACCACTTCACTTATTCTTACACCATCACATTTTCCACTCTGAATCCTCCACCATTGGAGTCTACTAGAGTATAAACAGTATGTCATATATTCATTGTCAATGTCTAATGTCACTATATTTCTCACAGATGTCTTAATTTCAAACCCTCATCCTTCATCACCATCATCAACCATTTCTGCAATCCAAATATTGCTTTTATCCAAATAATTAACATCTTGGATCAAGATTTCTACACAGCTCTCACCAATTATATGTTGGATTTCTCTTTCACTGTGCAATGTGTTACCAAAATTTAGGCCTCAGTTTTCAATTCCCATCAATTGGAAACAATTTCTGTACCACACCTTGTTAAGAGCTGAAAGCTTGTGAGAACAACTAGCCAAGCAGTTGTAGCAACTCAGGACAACTCTGGAGTCCACTGTGTAACCAAAGAGGAGAACAGAGGACTTCCAGGGAGTAAGTTTGTGCTTCAAGTAAACAAAGGTAAAAAAATGAGTGTGCGAAGTCAAATGTATGTAGGATAACACAGTTAGATGAAAGTGGATCAAGTCCAACCAAGTTGGTATATAGGAAATGTGACCATGAGGAATTGAATGGTCATGGTTAGAAGTTGAATGAAGTGATAGAAAGTAGAGAAATGAGGTGTGAAATCACAAAACCTAACATACCTACACCTGATTATATGCTGCAACTGTTATGATTTCTCTTTCTGTGCTCAACTGTATAATGACTTATGCAACCAATTCTAGGTACATTTTTTCCCTTGTCTCATTTCACTTGTATAACAGATGTCAGTGCTTCTGCATCGGCCCTTCTTTTCCTGACACTGATATATATTTGCTTTTCCATGTGCATGTCAAAAAGAGGGTATGGAATATAGTGTACATGTGGGAGTCCAGGACGTCCATGCAAGAAAGGTGTTGAAAACATGCCAGAACATGGACAGATGTTGGGGAAGCTAGCTCTATCCTTTCCCCATGTAGAGGGAATGTGAGGTACTCACAAGCTGAGCAGGCCATAGGGCTACAAAAACTTCACTCTTGTCATAGCCCAATCTCTTGCCATTTTGCTTTCCCTGCTATGTGAGCAGGCAGAAAATGCCTGCATATGATGCTGCCCAAGTGACCCAGCAGCGTCAAGCAAGCTGGGCTACCAATGGAGATGCCAAAGCTTAGCCCAGTGAAGGCAGTCAACTGCTTGCATCCATATAAGCCCTTGTGAAAGGAAAGGAGGGAGTGAGGGATGTTTTGGAGCTCTCGTGTCCTTTGTTGACCATATTTATAGACCTCTTTGTGCCTTGATTTGAAGACTCAAACACAATAAAACTATGCCTGAGTTCACTCAAATTGAGTGATGCTGCCCTTCTACTCAATTTATTTGCTCTACAGCAAAGGCTTTTCTTCGTGAGTAGACACAGAGTTCCCTTTGGCAAGTAGATTTTGTCCAACTGCCCACATAAAAATATGAACATATCCACATGCTGCAAGCCAGCAGTTCATTCCATGCTGTACTATGTAACTTTATGCTACATCCAGCCAGAGGTCCTTTCTTGGGCAGGACAGCTAATGCATTTCTTTGCCCTTTACTTAATTTTGTTATGAATCTGGCTGCTAGTGTCTTTTATATTCATTTACTTTCAAAAGCAGGCAATTATACCCAGCCAACATACATACTTTGGCCCTGCAAAGCTCAGGGCCTTCATGAATTTCTTTTTGGAGGCATACAATGACCCTTGCCAGCCAACATTCTTTGGCAGCAGCCTCCTTGACAGCAGGCTGTGTGCTGCATCTATTTCCTCAGCGAGGTGGCACAACTTTCAATAAACTCAGAACCAAACATGCTCATCTAATGATGAGGTATATACTATGAAGAAAACGATATTCAAGCTCCAACATCAACTCTGATAAATGTGATGTTACGCTTGCTTTACCGCCCCTATAATATTTGCCTTACTTGGGGATCAAACTCCCAACCTCATACAACACTGATCACTACCAATCACTACACTCCTTATCCTAAGTATCACCCCTGGTCTAGACTCTTGCACAGCCTTATGGCAGTGTGCCTCATGTTTATCTCATGGCAAACTCTTCATCATGTATATCGCATAGCCATGCATTTAGGCACCTCATGTATTTCATCTCCACTCTATCACCCCTATCTTCGCCTCCTGCTTGTCTCATGTACTCCTCATGACTTGCCTTCGTCCTATAGGGTATGATCCACTTATCTAGGCTATGCTCCTCATAGTTTCCTCATGTACTGTAGCACAAAATATCTGTAGATCTAGTGTACACAAGTGTAAACCCCTAGACAGTATATAAAGCCCAAGCACACTCAACTGGTTTTCCCCAGTCTTGTTCACTTGGAGATTTCCCATCTTCACTCTTGCCACACAAGGTCTCGCCCCTTACTCTTCAGTTTGCCATTGAGTGCCACTAACAGATCCATTGCTCTAGCAAAGCACCAGCTCTTGAGTGAGTTTGGTCATTTCACTTGAACATGACTTTCATTACTGATACCGCGGAAGGTCTAGCAATCAACACCTCTTGCATCTGCCCTATCCACCACCACCTCACACATTTATCCTCACCAGTGAGAAACTGTCTCACTGTCCAATTGATTGAACGGTCACACTAACCCTGTTTGGTAGTGTCATACAAATCGGGATCAGCATTCCCCGACACTTTTGAGTTTGTGGTGCGGAAACAAGATCACCTACCTTTAGTCAAGGTCACTGACTATGCTTACCAGGCACCCACCCATAGCATCCTAGGAGGCCCTCTTTTCGCCTCACCCGAGATTGAGATCAAGGAGGAACAGGAATCCGTCCTCCTTCCAGAAACCCCCACTGCAGTCGAGGAATCCATAAACCTCGTATACCCACAGGTACTGCCATTCCCTCACATCGAGGATTATCTCTGGCTGGACTTTTCTGACAATGCTGACATCTTCTTTGAACAGTTTGAAAAAGAAGAGGAACTAGCCTCTGATAGATCAGTCTCACCACGCCTACCACCCACCCCTCGCTTTGACACTCCGGTCGATCAGAGAAGGACCGAACACTTCCAAGGTTGGGAATTCGAAGAGTTTGATTTCCGTTACGTTCCGCCACCGGTCTGGCAGGAACCTTTACCCGTCTCACCCCACTTCCCACCAGTAGATCTCTTGGATCCTGTATATCACGTACAAGATCTCAAAAAAGTCCACCAGGACTTCAGAAACTTTTACCCATCACCTCAATCCTTGCCACCACTGCTTGAGGAACCCGTCGATTGGACATATGTCCAACACCATATACTAGAACAAGAAATCTTCAGGTCTGGATTCTCCACTCCCCTCACTTCAGATTTGGTCAGGATCGCTCACATCCATATAGATCATTCATCCCGGACCCAGTCGAGGACCTTATATGAGAGGGAATTAACTTGGGCATTGAACAGCAAGGATATCGACACCGTTGTTCGGATTCACAGAAGAGAAGTGTTTCAAAGAGGAGAAGGATCTCATTGGAACTATCATCTTCATTCTCCGCCTCTTCCTCTCCTCGTCATCTTTCTCCTCCTCCTATCCCTCATTGGCACCGAGGTGTACCAGGTTGCTTTGGTTATCAGCGTCCTCCTCTACGTATATCAGAACACTTTAGGATCCCTGCACGTTACCACCAATAGCAAGGTATCTACAAAGTTTGTATGTAGGGAACTAGTAGAAGCATATAGAAGGGAACAAGCTGCTGCTAGAGACGAACAGTCAGAGATTGAGAGAGAACTTGAAAATCAAGAAAACCAGGAAAACATCCCTCCGCCACCAGCATACGTAGCACCTGAACTGCCAGCTGCTAACCCTACTAACCAAGCTGCCCCAAGAATAGTCTTTGGAAGGCTTCCTCTTCCCGTTCTTCCTATTCCAGAAGAGATTTGTATCAGCAGAGACGCTCTGCCAAATCGCCCAAGAACCCCTAACCCAGGTTTCCATTATTGTTACAACCCCGCAGATTTCTTAGTTGCCAGACAAGAAACAGACGGCCCCTCCAGAAACACATCAGAAGATCCCTCAGGTTACCACTCCCCTGACACTAAGTTAGCTGACGCTGAATAGATCTGGATTCCGTAAGCAAACACTGGAAATTGTCTAAGTCCGATAAGGAAAGATTCCAGAAAAGCATAAACTCCATTGCCAAGCACAAATCTTCTAATAACCCCTATTCTCCTAAGTCAGCTTATGGAAAGCTATTGAAGAAAGCCTGAAAACTTAAAAAATCTATCAAGTAAGGAATCATGTCGCATGCACAACTCCAAAGAGATTTTACCAATGCTCTTGCTCTGGCAGGCAATGATTGGGGATGAGGATCAGCAGCACTGGGCACCGCATTCGCTAACTTACTATCCGCGCTCAACAATGTGGGCAATCAAGTGATTGCACTACAGGCGCAGGCTACCACTACCGCCACAGCCACAGCCACTATGGCTAAAATCTCTAAGCTACTCGCAGATCCAGGACAGTTCGATGGATCTATGGCCAAGTTTGAGGAATGGTGGGCTAAAATCAAGGCATGGCAAGCAGAGAATCATCTTGCCATGCCCGCCAACACAGACAAACCAGTTTGTGCAGTCCTATCCTGTCTTGAAGGACCCAAAGCAGGAAGCTTTGCTAGAACACGTCTAGAAATCTTAAACAGTAGAACTGCATATACATGGGCGCGAATGTGCGGAGAACTGGAAAAAGTATTCCGTCCAGCCAATCAAAAGGATTGGGCATGGAAGAAGCTCAGGGAGCTCAAAAAAGGTAGAATAACAATCAATGAATGGATCATCAAATTCCAAACCTATAGCCAATCTGCTCAGCTTGACCAAGGCCAACTGGTCGACATCATCGAGCAGAACATTGATCCATCCATCATCTGGAAGATCATTGAAGAAGACACTTGCCCAACGGATCCAGCTGATTACCTAACCAAAGTACAGAATATTGGTCAAAAGAGACAATTGACCCGCTTCCTAGGAATCGCAGGATCATCCAGGCAATGAGACCCAATGCCATGGACGTCAGTGCTTTAGATACCATCTCGGACGAAGACTCTGAAATGGAGATCAACACTTTCACCAAGGGAAAAGGGAAAGCCAGAATTCCTAATTGCAACAAAAGACAACTCTCCTGTTTCAATTGTGGAAAGCCGGGCCACATGGCTAAAGAATGCAAGATACACTCGACCAGATGCTCAGAATGCAATTGGTCTAGATGAGGTCACAAGCCGCGATGCTCCAAAGCATCAAAGATCCGAACAACCACCAAAGAATCCGCTACATCTTGGGATCAGGGATCCCACACCATTCAAGGAATGAGCTTTGATGAAGCCAAGGCCTTTTTCTATGACATGTACAATGTCAAGGACAAGGGAAAAGCCAAAGTGCTTTGATCGGTCTGGGTGATCAAAGTGACTCTCAATCTGTACATACAATCTCACCTCTAAGTTATAGTCAAACAGGGTTTTTGACTGGTTCGGAGCTCGGCTGGGACTCAAAACCAGCGCTTAATTCTGTTTACACCCCTGTTGAAATCCCAGAACCACCGAGACGCATATTGGACTGCAATATGCATAGAGACATAGTATTGAAACTCAACATTGCACCTGTAAGGCAAAACTGTTGCTTTAGCAGAATTGAAGCTCTCCTCAATAGTGGAGCTAACACCATATTCATTGATCGGAAATGGGCATGAGTCAGGAAGATACTGTTACTTCTGTTGCCGAACCCCATACCGGTACACAACGTGGATGGAACATGTAACTCAGCTGGTGACATCACTCATTACGCCGAAATAGTCATTGATTTCCAGGGTCACCAAGAAAAGTTAATAGCCGAGATAACTGATCTCGGCAGGCACCAAATGATCCTCGGATACACGTAGTTGAAACACCACAATCCAGACATCAACTGGGAAACTGGTCAAGTCAAAATGACTCGCTGTCCATGGACTTGCAGAGTCTTGCAGGGCAAGTCTCCTCTTGAGCAATCCATCAACATGCTCGACCAAAATGGTCTCAGGACCATCCATGCAATCAAAAGGGAACAAGAATGATCGGAGGCTCCAAAACCCGATCTGAAGCCCGAGGATCTAGTCCCTAAGGCATACCACAAATTCCTTAAAGTCTTCTCGAAGAAGGAGTCTGAACGCATGCCGATCTGCAACCTGTGGGACCATGCCATTGACATGAAAAACACCTTCATACCTAAGAAAGGAAGACTAATTCCTCTATCACCACAGGAACAGAAAGAAGTATCTGGCTTCATTGATGATCAGACCAGGAAAGGCTATATCAGACCATCTAAATCTCCTCAGACCTCCCCTGTGTTCTTCATCCCTAACAAGGATGGAAAGAAGTGAATGGTACAAGATTATTGCTATCTTAATGAACATACAGTCAAGAACAACTACCTGCTCCCTCTCATTAGGCAGTTGTCCGAGAAACTGCAAGGAGCTAAGCTGTTCACCAAGATGGATCTCCGATGAGGATACAACAATGTCAGGATCAAAGAAGGTGACGAATGGAAAGTCGCTTTCACTTGCCACCAAGGCTCCTTCAAACCCCTAGTAATGTATTTTGGACTATGCAACTCATCTGCCACCTTCCAAGCAATGATGAATGAGATCTTTGCTGACATGGAAGATGTTGTGGTGGTCTATATCAATGATCTACTCATCTTCACCAAAACCGACAATCAGGAAGAGCATGACAGAATTGTACTTGAAGTTCTTCGATGACTTGAAGAACATGATCTCTTCATCAAGCCAGAGAAATGCTCCTTTCAAGTCAAGGACGTCGAATTCCTAGGCATGACCATCTCTGCTGAAGGAATCAAGATGAACGATGACAAGGTCCAGGCTATACTAGAATGGCCCACCCTGAAAACTGTTCGTGGTGTGTGCAGTTTCTTAGGACTAGCTAACTTCTACCGAAGGTTTATCAAGGACTATGCTCAGGTAGCTCGTCCTCTGAATGATCTAACCAAGAAGGATCAGGCCTTTGAATGGAAAGAATCACAGCAGACAGTGTGTAATACGCTCAAACAATGATTCACTACCTCTTCTATCCTCCCATTCCCAGACATTGACAAGCAATTCTGCCTAGAAACTGACGCTTCGGACTTCGCAACCGGTGTGGTCTTATCTATCTTAAAGAATGACAAATAGCATCCCGTTGCCTACTCATCACACTCTATGTCATCCAAAGAACGCAATTACCCTATTGCCGACAAAGAGATGCTGAGTGTCATCTGAAGTTTGGAAGAATGGAGACACTACCTAGAAGGTGCTAATCTCCAGTTCGAAGTATGGAATGATCACACAAACCTCCAGTGGTTCATGAAACGACAGGATCTAAATCGCCGACATGCTCAATGGGCACAGTACCTCTCTCAATTCAACTTCAAATGGGTATATAAGGCCGGAGCCCAAATGGGTAAACCTGATGCCCTATCTTGCCGAGAAGATCATGCTGTAGGAATTCAGGATGATAACAAGATGGTTCTCGTCATTCCTCCAGAACAGATCGCTTCTACCACCCTACACATAGCCACTGATGCTGATGACATCAGAAACCACATATGAGATGCCACAGTCCAAATTCGAGAATCAGATGTCATCACATTATCGGAATCTGTGAAGATCAAGATGGAATTCTCTTCACCAGATCAGGAAAGATGTATATACCCGAAGATCGAGATTTCCAGATGGAGATAGTACATTGACATCACGATACTCCTATCCCTGGACATCCCAGAACAGAGAAAACCCTTGAACTGATGCAATACAGCTACACCTGGCCAGGGATGCTAACCCTAGTCAAGGACTACATATCCAGATGTGATTGCTGCACACGCTTCAAAGGATCTAACCAAGCCCCGCCTGGAAAGTTGAAACTGCTCGATACTCCACCAGGTTCTTGGAAGGAAATATCTGCCAACTTTATCACGGATCTCCCTGAATCTGAAGGATTTGACAGCATCCTGGTAGTAGTCGATCAATTCTCCAAAGAAGTTGAATTCATCCTTAAATGACCAAACTCACTCAAGAGCTGGCTGTTGCTAGAGCAAGGGGGAGACCTCTGTCAGTGGCACTCAATGGCAAACTGAAGAGTAGAAGGCGAGACCTTGTGTAGCAAAAGTGAAGATGGGAAATCTCCAAGTGAACAAGACTGGGGGAAACCAGTTGAGTGCGCTTGGGCTTTATATGCTGTCTAGGGGTTTACATTTGTGTACACTAGATCTACAGATATCCTGTGCTATAGTACATGAGGAAACCATGAGGAGCATAGCCTAGATAAGTGGATCATACCCTACAGGATGAAGGCAAGTCATGAGGAATACATGGGGCAAGCATGAGGCAAGATAGGGGTCATAGAGCGGAGATGAAATACATGAGGCGCCTAGATGCATGGCTGTGCGAGAGTCTAGGCCAGGGGCGATACTTAGGATAAGGAGTGTAGTGATCAGTAGTGATCAGTATCGTAGTGAGGTTGGGAGTTTGATCCCTGGATATGGCAAATAATATAGGGGCGAAGTAAAGCAAGTGTAACACATCCCTTGCACTAAGAGCATATCTGCTCTCGACACCGTGAAGCTATACTTGTGCCATGTATGGAAACATCATGGACTACCCACAGGAATTGTGTTGGACAGAGGACCACAATTCGCATCACAAGTAATGAAGCACATTTGCAAGAGATTAGGAATTCAACCCCGGTTATCCACCGCATATCACCCCCAGACCAATGGACAGATGGAAAGGATTAATCGAGATCTACAACAGTACCTCCGGATATTCACCTCAGAAAAGCAGGATGAATGGGTCAGTTGGTTACCGCTCACACAATTCTCCTATAACACCAAGAAACAACTGAGTACAGAGAAATCACCATTTGTAGTCACACGATCATACCAGCCAAAAATGGGCTTTGAGCAAAAGGCTACAAAGACACCAGCAGCTGAGGAACTGACAAAGCAGATGGAAGAAACTCTGGAACAGGCGAAATAAAACATAGAAAAGGCAAAGACACGTATGAAGTGTCATGCAGACAGACACAGATCCAAGGCACCAGATTATGAGATTGGTGACAAAGTTTGGCTCTCCACCAAGAACCTTAAACTTACCCGAGCATCGAAGAAGCTCATGGAATGATGGCTTGGACCCTATGACATCACCAAGCACATCAGAGATAATGCACTTGAACTGCGACTTCTGAGATCAATGAAGATCCTCCCAGTAGTGAACATTTCATGAGTTAAACCATACAGGAAACACCTTGAAGGCCAACCTACGTTCAAACCTGGCCCTGTGCAAGTCACAGAGGTCAGAGAAGTAGAGTTCGAAGTAGAATCCATCATAGATTCACGATGGAAAGGGCAACATCTGGAGTATCTAGTCCACTAGAAGGGCTATTCTGATGAAGATCACACCTGGGAACCAAAGGGCAACCTCTCCAACGCATTGGAAGCAATCAAAGACTTCCACTGCTCTAAGCCTAATACCCCCTGAACACTTAATATGTCGCAAGCCGACTTCTATTCCTTGTTTGCCTATTGTGGTAAACCGATACCAGAGATTGATCAAACCCGCCTACCCTTTGATTGGCTTGATGTCGATTAACCCTGGTGTGTGCCAGGGCAAAAATGCATTTATTCATCACAATCAATTCTCTCTATACTTGGTTGAGCCTTGCTTCCACAACACGCTTACAATCCAGAATTGTTACGGTTTCTCTTTTCTATTCCTCTTATCCTTGTAACACTTACTACGTTGACGTTTCCTAGTACCGTTCAACCGGTATATCTTTTCTTTTATTCCTTGTATAACTTCGCACTGCTTGCCGCAGCCACGCGTATAGCCTCACCTTTCCTATTCCATCATTGCTATGCTTTCCTTCCTTCTTGGTACGCAGTGCCTCTTGGTCTGTGCGCGTCTTCCTGTAGTATAAATACCGAGTCGTTTTCCATGTAACATTAAGCTAGTTCTACGCAATAACACGCATAGTAACTTGCAACCGCATTGTCGAGTGAGGTTGATCTCGACTCTAGCGCGACTTCTTCATACAGACATTATCATTAGTCTTCGTGCTACTACTGAGTGCACGCATCTCGCCTCTTCATAATCTTCGCGTTACTATTCCGAGTACGCGCTTGCTTGTTCTACGCTACGCGTAACAAGAATGATCTCAGACTTCGCCCACTACTCTATGCTTGTCCTATATGGTCTCATCTCCTATGGGATCATTTGTTCCCCTGTCATGCCTACCATCTTAGTGATCTGAATGAATACCTTCCTATTCATATTTATGATGTCACTCTTATTTGCCATTTGGTTGATCATCATCTGCTATATGAAAAACGGAGTTTACCTTAAATGGACTCTCTGGGAAAAGAATGAATCTTCCCTTCTCACCTTTGAAATAGTACCCACCAGACACTGGACGTCTTGGGATGACAAATGAGAAGAGGATGACCAAGCAGAAAATGATAAACCAGAGGCAGACAACATCGCTGGTTGGAATGATACCCCAGGATGGGATGAGATCGCTGCCTTCAATGACAATCATCTCGCTCCGGAAAACCCTAATCTTGATGGATGGAATGCTGATGAATGGGACCAACAACAACAAAATCCAACCTGGTTAGACACTGGTGGAATGGCAGGTCCTGACTTCATATTTACAGCACTGGCTAACATTGATCACTTCCGAGAAGAAGCCCCAGCTTGGCTCACTCTTCATGTGCCAGTACTCACCATTCCATCTGAACCCAAGGAAACAGCTCCTCAGATCACAGAAATTCCTTCGGAAAATGAATCCGAACTGGAAAACCCATTTCCAGATAATGAACCCATCCCTGCATTCCAATTCAATTGGCCTCCAGACAATATTGGTCATATGGAGTCTGACTCATAGAGAGGGGGTAGTGTTATGCTCGCTTTACCACCCCTATAATATTTGCCTTACCCAGGGATTGAACTCCCAACCTCACTACGACACTAATCACTACCAATCACTACACTCCTTATCCTAAGTATCGCCCCTGGTCTAGACTCTTGCATAGCCTTATCGCAGTGCGCCTCATGTTTATCTCATGGCAAACCCTTCACCATGTATATCACACAGCCACGCATCTAGGTGCCTCATGTATTTCATCTCCACTCTATCACCCCTATCTTCACCTCATGCTTGTCTCATGTACTCCTCATGACTTGCCTTCGTCCTATAGGGTATGATCCACTTATCTAGGCTATGCTCCTCATAGTTCCCTCATGTACTGTAGCACAAGATATCTGTAGATCTAGTGTACACAAGTGTAAACCCCTATACAGTATATAAAGTCCAAGCGCACTCGACTGGTTTCCCCCAGTCTTGTTCACTTGGAGACTTAAAAGCGCTGTATGGGACGAAGCAAGGTGGAAATCGATGGTATCGCAAACTGCGCACTGTCCTTGGATCTATGGGCTTTACACCGACCTATTCTGATGCAGCTGTTTACATCTTTACTCACCATGATCTTCGCATCATCCTCCCTGTCTTTGTCGACGACATGACCTTTGCCTCGAAGTCCTTGGATGCAATCAAGCAGATGATAGAGCAGCTGCGAAAACATTTCAAGATCCATGACTTGGGACCTACCATCGAGATTCTGGGCATTAAGATCGATCGGGATCGCGCCAATCGCTCTCTCACTCTGTCTCAGCGTCAGTACTGTGTCGAGATGCTCGAGCGCTTTGCTATGGGCGATTGCAAGCCTGTCAGCACACCCATGGATCCTGGTTTGTCTTTATCTCAGGTTCAGACTCCCCAGACGCCTTCAGAGATCGCTTCGATGCACTCAGTGGACTATGGTGGCGCTGTTGGCTCTTTGCAGTATCTCTCTTGCACTACTCGCCCAGATATCGCTTACACTGTTGGCCAGCTCGCTTCTTTCACTTCCAATCCTAGCACAGTCCATTGGCATGCAGTCAAGCATCTCTTTCGCTACATCAAAGGCACGATGGACTATGGCATCACCTATTCTCCTGATCCTTCGACCTCTCAGCTCTTCTCAACATAAGCCTCGGAGTCCGCTGTTCTGTTTCCCTTGGTTACTCACAGTGGACTCCAGAGTGATTCAAAGTCCCTATTCTGTAGTTATCCCACTCCCACAAGCTTTCTGTGCTTATCACCATTGGCATATGCAGAGTTTTGCGAGACTGCCAGTTTTCAAGTTTATTGGGGTGCATGATCTTGTAATTGTAGCGGGGTGCTTGGAATTCTCCTTGACAAAGTTAGTGACTTTCATCTTCCCCAATGAAATATGCAGGCCTCTTACCAGTTTGATTAGGAGGTTCCAATGGTGGATCCTTTCCTTTACAATACTCTATGGTGGCAATGTGCCCAGAAAGCTGTGAGCTGGTGCTCCAGTTCACATGGCTGGAAAGGCTGAGGGATGGGTCCTGTGGGCTATACAGGGGCAATGCAAGGACCCATGACATTTGGAGATGCACTGCCAACCTTGTAGCCAACCATTCCTTGATCAGCATTGATCAGCTTGAGAAACTGATGGCTCATGCAGATGATCACAGACATTTCAGGTGAGATCAGCAGATCAAATGATTACCTCCAATGGGGTTCGCTCACCATTATTGCCTGCACAGTGACATTACCAGAGCATCATAATTCATGCCAACCTCCAAGGCCTGCATTTGAGAGCACAGATCAATGACAACTTGGACATTATTACCATGAATCTAGGGCTATGACCAACCTCACCACAGGCCAGTCGTAACATGTCCAAGCACTGTTGCACATACAGTGAATATAACATTGAGGTTGGTTGAGCTGTCATTGAGGACCACCTCCACAAGTTCCATTTGATAAGTGCAGAAAGCTTGTGGGAGTGGGATAACCACAGAATAGGGACTTTGAATCACTCTGGAGTCCACTGTGAGTAACCAAGAATGATATTGAGCAAACAACAATGAGCTACTAACCTGGAGTCCACTGTGAGTAACCAAGGGAAACAGAACAGAGGACTCCGAGGCTTATGTTGAGTGGCTGTAAATACTGGTAAACAACTGGCAGCCACAATCAGCCACACTGGTGGCAAAGCCTGTTACTTTTGGTGATTTCGCCCTCTTTTTATGCTTTTAGATCATTATAGACTTTCTAGCGCAAAGCGCTACTTCTAACCATCGCCATTGGATTCCCCATGGTCAATAA